>JAVJIF010025036.1:72500-120649 GCA_038442645.1 Agave tequilana | reverse complement strand
ACCTTCACAACCTCTCCTTCGTTGACGCGACGACTTCCCCGGCCTTCCCCCCTCCCCTGGGGCCCCTTCCTCCTCCACCCCTCCATTTCCTCCTCCCAAGACTCCAACCAGTCCGACCGAACAGAGGGGGGAAGGGGAGGGCCGAACAGGGGGGGGGGGGGGCTGAGGAGGAGGGGGGGGTGCCGGAGGGGGAGGAGGAGGAGGTCGGTGAAAGGAGAAAGAAGAAGGATTTTTAAAGATTTCACCATAGGTAAAATTGTAAAAAATAATAATGACACAATTGTAAATATTAAGGGGAGGGGGCTTCATCAGTTTTGGGTGGCAATATCCGTTCCCTTGTATCGATTGTATTGGGTCGGCTTCTCTCCCCACTTTGTTTCGCACGCAAGGATGAGAAAATTTTCCGTAGCCTGATATATGAGTACTAGCAATGGGACCCACACAAGTGTTCACCAATTCAAATGGTCTTTGTTTTTTAATACAACAGTTCATAAGAATATTTCTACGCAAGTCCTAAATTGAATGACTATGCACTATAATCCCCACGCATTCTCACTACTCTCTCTCTCTCTCTCTCTATCTCTCTCTCTCTCACACACACACACACACACACACACGCACGCACACGCACGCACATCTTTATACATATATTACAAATAAGTTAATAAGAATAACCAAAAAGAAATTCAGAAAAATCAGATCTGATTTAAATAAAAAAAAATATACTATCAGATTAAAATGTTAATATAATTTGATCCATGAAATTTGAATCTCCACCGAAGAAATTTTCAGAAAAAAATAACTAATTTGTAAAACTATACTAAGAAAACTTATTAAATTAGTCTAATCTAAAAAGATTCTCCAAAAAATAATTAGTTAATAAAATATACTTAAAAAAATTTAATAACACTTTCTTTGCACGCCTGCAGACACCAAACACACACGGCGCGCGCGCACGCACAAATGGGGAGAGATATTCCACCAAAACATTATTTCATCTAATTACAATATCTCTATAATAAGTGTACAACAAGTACAATTCTCATCCGTTATGATTATTAAAGTTATTAAAAATATTGTTTTCAATTTATTCAAAGAAATAATCATGTAACTGGCTATTGCAACATGAAGTTGGTCTCACAAAAATAAGCAAGCTAAAAGGTTTTTGAGTCCTAAATCTAAGTTCAAATAACTTATTTGTGTGTGTGTCCGCTAACACATATTAGAAGAAGACTGGCTTTCCTTAGATAAATAAACAATAAATAAATAAATAAAGAATGAGAAAAATATTGGCACAAGCATGGTCTCAATGAATGATATTTGTACTTTTTAAATAATTTGGGAGGGCATGTTAATGTTTTTCGCAAGTTAAAGAGAAAGCTATGTTAGGGTTTTTACATATAGATCTTCGGCAATTCATTAACCTACGTGTAGAGATCAAAAAGCCTAAAAAATTGATCAACTTACTTAAACTCCCTACTGTTATGAATATGTTTATCCCCCATCCTCCAACACTAACCGTCCATAATAAACGTGATTACTATTGACTGCATAACAACTCAAAATTTTTCTATAAATACACCCTTCCTGATACATTTCAATGTAAACTTCAAAATCAATAAGAATCTCTACTTCTACTATCTCTCTAGAATTCTCTCTCTCAGTGTTATATTTCTCGGGTTTGAAGACACATTATCAACATGAGCGCTCTAGCTTTGTCATAAGCCTCTACCACCTTGAGCTCAGGGAAATTCTTTTATCACAAACCTCTATCTCCACAAACTCAAGGTAAAGTCCTGTCACGAGCCTACCTCCACTAGCTCAAGGAAAAATCATGTCACAAGCTTCTACCTTTACTATCTCAAGGTAAAAATGACAAGTTATTCTACTCATTATACTCGTATAATATCACTACTATATATTAAAAAAAACTCTGCCACCTATTTATAATAATGTGATGTGATTACGAAAAGTAAAATTATTCTACTCATTATATTCATATAACACCACTACTATATTGAAAAGAAGGTATGTCATCTATTTATCGTAATATAATGTGATTATGACAAGCTAATAATATTTCATATTATTATCTAACTTTACTACTAACATCTAGTAATGGGCAATAATTGAGTCAGATCAAGCCAGCCCGTGAACAAGTCAGTCAAGTCAAATGATCGAATCACAGAAATCTTTTCCTTTGATGTGATTTGAGACAACATAGATGCAAAAACAATGATTCAAGATCAACAGACAATGTGCAAACACAATCACAAAATAATTCATTCTCCTTTTTCGCAAAGAAACAGAGGGACACATGCAGATAACAAAATAAATAGTCATCACCAAATAAGGTACTCATATCTGTAGTTTTAGCACATTTTAGTTTTTATCAATTGTTAACTCCAACAAAAGAAAAAGAATTGAAGAAAGAAGAAAAAAAAATTGTTTTCAAAACCAGAGGAAGAATTCTCAAACCAAGATCTTCCTCCTTGTTTACCAATAACATTCATGAGATCCATGACTCATGAACCATGAACATGTTACTTGACACAATAAATTTCTGGTTGTCATCAGAAAAGTGTTTCATTTGATTTGATAGAGGTTGTCTCCCTCTAACACTACTAGTCCTAGGACTAAAGCGAAATGAATAAATAAATAAACAAAAATCAAATCCCAAAATGAAGAGTAAAGAGGAAAAAGTTTCTTGATCCTAATCTCCTCATTGATCTGTGGCCAAACAGTCTCCACATCACTGATTTGTATACCCGGAGTCGAGTACAAGCATCAGGTTACTGAGTAAATAGAAAACATATGAATTATATAAAAACAATAATATGCAAATCAGTGACCATATCTCCAACGGCACATCCCACTTGAAAGCCTTGATACAAACCTGAAAGAACTTAATAACAACCAAAACACAGAAAAAATGCCCACTAGCAAAGATTCATTCCTTTTCCAATGAGTTGTAACACAAAATGTCTACTGTGTAAGTTTCAGCATCTGTATAAATACTAAGACTGTTTGTGTTCAAGCTAGAGCGAACATATTATCTCAACTAGACGACAGACAACTTAAGAAAAAGCTCCTGTCCATAAAAACAAGCATAAAGCAGCCCGTGCGCATCTGAGATAAAGTCGAAAAAGAATGAAATGCTGAATGTTCCCAAAATGGCGGAAAGAAAGAACCACTGAAGGAAAAAATTTCAGAATAGGCAGAGTGCAATGGAAAGGTGAACTGAAAAAAATGAACAGACCACAAAGAAGAATATTCAAAGATCTGCACTTGCCCTACATTTATCTCAACTAACATTTTGCAGAACCTTGCAGAAACAAATAAAGCAGCTGCTGATACCTATAAGAGACTTTTAATCCATGGAAGAACCTAACAGATCCACAGTCAACAACCTGAAAGAATGATAGAACATGAATTTGATACGATTTGATAACCCCCTGAATAGAAACTTTTCACCGAGATCACAAACAAACCAGACTTAATGGCTACTGGTTTTGAAAATGCAAGGACAGCATTCTTCAAAATGTAGAGAATAAACATCACATCCGCAACAAACATGACCAATAATATCCAGATCCATATAGTGCCCATATACCATCTATGATCCGCCCATTATCAATCATACAAACCAAATACACAGAACATCCATTATATGTAATTGTTTCTTTGTAACATAAAACTAATTTATAACCTGTCCACAATGATCTAACCAGACACAACATCATTAAAAAATGGTTGACATCTGGTATCTGGTATACAATCAAATAAAAAAGGAGCCACTAATCTTGACAATTCAGCAATCACGGATATCAAACTCATAAGTCCATTCTGATAACCAGCCAAAGTATATTGATGGAGATGCCTATTGATATACTGGCCGGAAAAAATATGGTTTAGCAACCTAGGGTTCAATATAATCACAGATGATATTATTAGCCAATTCCAATAATAATAATAATAATAATAAATAATAAATAATCATCATCATCATCCACGTCTTGGCTCAGATCAAATCCAATCAGAAACTCCCAAATATGTAACATTTGATTCTTGTATTGAATAAATGAGAGTTATATACATGTTTGTGTTAAAAGGTTTAGAACAAAACTAGATTAAATTGAGGCAAAGAGCTATCAGCAGAAAGTTGCCAACTTTGTGTTAGAATACAATAAACTGAACACCCACAGAGTCAATTTAAAGAAGGTAATTGATGCAATACGAGTTGGCGTGGAATTACCTTCAATTTGATAGAAAAGAAACTAAAGATAGAAAAGAGAAATTAGGGTTTAAGGAAAAGAAATAAGTGAGTTGGATAACTTGAGCTTCAGACCCCTTGCACCACGGACCTCATACCCAAAACTTAATTTCTCAATCCCAAGAATTTAACTGGAAAAGTTTTAATTTTGATCATTCAATACCAATAATAGAAGTCTTTAAACCTATTTATAGGCCACAAGAGTCAACTCTCAAAATATAACCGATGTGATACTAAAACTAATACAAATAAACTAAAAAACAATAAAAAAAATACATAAAGACTACTTGAACTACTCGAACACAATCGAAGCAACTCGTCTCATCCAACGGTGATATATGCGTCGAGGTCGTGGCTGGATGACCCCATCATTCCCCGAGTGGAAGAAGACTCGACCCCGTCGAGTTTAGTGTAGAAATACTCTCCTATAGCTCTACAGCATCCGGGTCAATCCAGGCATCATCAGTTGGTGCTTTTTCTTTCCAACAGATCAGATATCTTTGAGTCCCACCATCACTGGTGGCGATAATCTCATCATCCAAGATTTTATCAACTTTATCTGTTGTATTAGGTAAAATATCTTGGAGTGGAAGGAAATATCTCTAAAAAATGGGCTCATAAGAGGGCTCATGAGAAGGCTCGTCAACCAGTAGGATAAAATCAAGACTCTTGTAATTCACTAGGTCTTTAACATTGAGAGTAGAACTGATTCCAAACCATATAACATAAATATTATCGTCCAATTTATTCAATATTTGAAATGGATCAGCACTACAAGTATGCAATTTTTTAATCCCACCAAAATTAAAAGTTTTTAATATGTTCCTAACATCAACTCGTAGCTCATAGTTGGCGTTATTTTGTGCAATCTTATCACGGATTTCTTTGTATAATTTGTGCACGTGTGATGCAACAGGTGATGCAAGTGATGATGCAGGCACAAACTCTAGAGTGATGAGCTATGGAGATAAGATCTGTGTGTTGTCTAGGCCCTAAACCATAAGCAATCTCATCACGGGGGCTATCGTCTATTGTCCTATTAACAGATGAGTTTTCGGCAAATTCAGCACTGGACAACTTAAGATCAACCCTGCCTTTTGAGCTCTACATGCTCTGTTGGATACACTCAGTAACGTAGCAAGTTGGGAAGATTTGCTCCTGAAACTAAACCAATAGCGTGCTTCCTAAGAGTTTTCAAAAAGACTTAACACGACATCCATACTAATATTCTGTCATGAATAGTATGAAACCTGTAGTGAATATTGATGGACGATAAGGCAAGGGGATGGTATTGATAGTAGAGGAGGAAGGGGTGGTGACCAGAGTAGGCAACGACAATAGGAGTTAGTAGAGGAGGAAGGTGAGGCGACCAGAAAAGTAGGAGCAACAAGTGGTGGAGGGAAAAGTGGAGTCGACAACAAAATCAGGGAAGGAAAAGAACGGGCATTAGTTATAATAGCAGTAGGGATAGCAGCTGCAACAGCCAGGAGAACACTAAACTCCTAAATCACGAGAGTGATTTTTGAAAAAAAAAACTCAGGGGCTACAACAGTTGTATGCCCATACCTTGGCACTGATTAAATCTATCACCACTGTTCTAAAAATCGAATTAATCGTCCGATTAATCCTATTCGGTGGCAGCTAGCTTAATATTACATTAATCGCTCTGATTATGCGCTCGGGCGATTAATCGGATCAAAAATGATTAATCCTCGATTAATGCCCAATTAATCCGATTAATCCCCGATTAATCATTTAGGCATTTCATATGTTTTTTATTTAAAAACTTATCATTTTGTGTGTGTTGGATCGCTAAGTAATTTATGTTGTGATGTTGATGATTGATAATGATCTTATGTTAAATAGTAGATGAACTATTATTTATTAAATAGTAAATGAATTATGACATTTTATTATTGTATATTTTGTATAAAGTGATACTTATGTTTTATTATTTTTGATTATTTTTCAAAATTAACTTATTTAGCAATTTTTCTCCATCATTCTTTAAAGCTCATTATTTTGATTGATAATTGACTAATTTTTTTATTTATCTTATTTTGCAGGTAAGTTCTTTGATTTATATTTATGTTGTAAAATTTAAAATCTTGGATTACTAATGCGAAGAGATAAGTTTTCTTACTTCTTTTTTACTATTTATTCATATTATCTCGTTCATCGTATCATGGTTTATAACTTCACATTTAGATAGTCTTGTATAATATTTAGGTATTTTCAACAATAAACTGTATATATTCATAAGTAGTTATATATAAATATAATTAAATTATTAAAATATTCAAAAACTATTAATCTTTGATTAATCATCGATTAATCGGATTAATCATTATTCAGTATTGAACCACACGAATAATGAAACCGATTTTTAGACCACTGTCTATCACCCGTGCTAATCTTGAAAATTTTCTTTTTAGAACCTTTGATTCTTTTATCTATTTCGGCTTTCTTCTCCTTAATTTCTAGGTGGATGTGAAAGGTTACTAGACCTAGGAGGCTGGGTAGGTGAGGTTGGTCTAGACACTGGTGTTTTGTGTTCAGCAGTGGATTAGAGGCCACGCCTGGCACATAGCTGCACTGGTGAGTGCACGGTCATAGGTTGTTTAGTAGCTGGAGCATCGCTTTTCATTCTTTGGTTTGGAGTGTCGAAGGATTGAACCATATTATCAAGCTTAGCCAGTATGATGTTGAGTTTTGCATCAATTTCAACTTCATCGATCAGATCGATAAGAGTGAAGGGGGATTGACTAGATTCTCCTGAAGGTATGGGAGACAACTCTAAACTAGATGTTGAATTTTTCATTTTATAATTTTTCAGCTCTCGATTGGATCCATCAGAGTGAAAGGGGATTGACTAGATTCTCCTGAAGGCAAGGGAAGATACGACTCAAAACAAGATGTTGAATTATTTTTTTTTCATTTTATAATTTTTTTGTTTTGATTAAAGTTCTAGATTCTAGATGCAAATAAAAGAGCCTAAGATGCAATTCCTACCTCATTATGCTCTATTGTTGTGAAACGTGTACGAATGTTTAGAAATCAATGATAATATTACTAAACTCACGCTTCACTAACAAATTACGATCATTGAGTAAGAAGGATTAAAACTAATAACGCTAACAAATTGTTTGATCAAAGTACATGCGTCTAATAACGCTAGTAAATTGTTTGATCAAAGTACATGCGTAGAGTAATCAATTATCAATTCAAGAACAAATTAAAAAAAATATTTATGCTACGCAAACAAGTTCTATCATCAATATCAAACTAGTGTATCGCAGAGAAGCAGAATCACATAATCTCACACTTTATTTAGTGGAGAGCAGTCACATCGATAACTCAAAGATAAATTATCTAACTCAAAATAACTGGTCGGGGTCAAGAACGTACCTACTGAGGATCACATCGACCTCAATGACCTTCTGATTGTTGTAGATGTGTAGCTCTGTTTTTCACGAGTCTCACGCCTCAAGAACGACTCAAATCAGACTTGAAACGAGCCTAAAATGGTTCTAATTGGTTCTGAACTGTTAACGGGTCTGAAACTGCTATCGGATCGGGCCAGTAGAAGGGTTCGGATCCGGGTCCAAGATGAGTATGGATCCAGGTGAGTTCAGATCTGGATCTAAGGTGGCTTCGCGTCTCAGGTCGAATCGTTAACAGGTCGGGCTCGAACATTTAGCCCAAACTCAAACCGATCTGCGTTTAGACTCAAATTGTTGCAGCCATGATGAAGACGATGAAGCGGCAGGCGACGACGACGTGACAAAGTTGGTGGCGACGATGGTGACAAGACGTCAACGGTTGCGAAATGACGACAACGAGTTCCGGCGATGAGGTGGAGATTTGCAAGGCCGACGAGGCGGAGAACTAGGCGTGATGTGTCGATGATGAGGGTGAAGCGGCAACGGTGAGACAGCGGTCTGCTGTTGTCGGCAATGGCGGGGCTAGCGACGAGTCTGAGAGCAGAGAGGGGTGGTGGGTGATGCTTCCTCAGCTGCTCGTGGAGGGAGGACGAAGCCAAGGTGTTTGCAGGTTGAGATCTTGTCGTCGGCGAGGTCTGTTAGAGGAGATCTTGTCAGCGGTGAAGTTAAAGCGAGTAGTTAGCGAGAGAGAGGGAGCGAGATGTCGTGGCGGTGAGAGGAGGTCAGCGACGAAGGCGAATGGCGGTGGTGAGGCGGTGCGAAGATCGGCGAGGCGAACGATGAAGGCAAAGGTCGATTTGAGGTTGATTTGGCAACAGCGTGCTGTGAGTCCGCGACGATCAGAATGGCGCCGTCAGCGGGCAGCGGAGTTGATCTTGTGCCAGATCTTGTGGTTGTCAATGAATATGGAGGGACTTCGGGGGCGGAGAACTGGCGGCGGGTTGGGTTCTTGATGAAGATGAACAGTTCTTTTGGTAATTTTCGGTTTTTTTTATTCTTTCCTGTTTTCTCTCTTTTTTCCTCCTTTTCTCTTTTTCTCTTTTTTTAAAAAATCTAAACTTGGGGAAAAAGGAAGAGGGAGAACTAAATCTAGAGTTTTTGATTTTTTTTAAGAACAGATTTAGGGTTTTGATCTAGTGTTTGGGCAGAAGTGATATAAGAATTTGAAGAGGATTGAAAATCAAATGCTCTGATATCAAAATTGATGTAATACGGAATGGATCACAATCAACTTCAATTTAGATAGAAAAGAAACTAGGGTTTTAGAGAAAAGATAAAAAAAGGAAGATTAGGTTTAAAAAAATAATAATAAAGTTGGATAACTTAGGCTTCACACCTATAACTCAAGATCTCAATCTTAAGAATTTAACTGAAAATTTTAATTTCGATCATTCAAGACCAATAATAGAAATTTGAAGCCCATTTTTAGACTTTACAAAAGTCAACTCTCAAAATATAACCGAGGTGGTACTAAAACTAACAAAAAAAACTAAAAATAAAAAAATACGTAAAGACTACTTGAACTACTCGAATACAATCGAAGCAACTTGTCTCCTCCAACGGTGATATATGCGTCGAGGTCGTGGCTGGATGTCCCCATCAATAATTCTAAATAAGATGAAAACATAGCACCACACTGCACAGATCTATATATATCCAAACTGCTTCAGTCTGCTTCAATCTTGGCAGTTCCATGCTGATAACCTCCCCTAAACAACACGCATATTATGTCCCTTTCTAGAATTTGAGATTAATCCAACAGAAAAAGCAGGTGATGGGTCACCTCCAATATCAAACTATGGACCCAGGAAACATTGGCGCAAGCATGGTTCAAGGAATCGACCGAGTCGTATCGGACTCGGCCGCCTACGAAATGACTCAGACCCCCGAGCCAAAAGGGGGTGCCGAGTCGACCCGGGTCCGATCCTACTCGGAGTCGACTCGGTCAACTCGACCGAGTCTTACGCGACTCGGCCGAGTTGACCGAGTAGACTCCGAGTCGGACCCGACCCGGGTCGACTCGGCACCCGTGAACCGAAGATAAAAAGAGAGATAGATCTCTCTCTCTCTCACGCTGCTCATCTCTCGCTCTCTCACACAATCTGTCTCACGCCGGGCCTGCGGATCTGAACCAGGAAAAAAAAACCGCCGTCGACGTCCCCTCGCAGGTACTTTTCTCTCTCTTTCCGTCGATCTTCTTCTCTCCCTCTCTCCCCCTGTGTCTCTCTCTGTCCGTCTCTCTCCCTCTCTGTCTCCGTCTCTTTCTCCCTCTCCCTTTCTCTCTCTGTTCCTCTCTCCCCTCTGATCCTCTCTGTCTCTCTATCCCTCTCTGTCTCCGTCTCTCTCCCCCCTCTGATCCTTTCCCGTCTCTCTCTGTCCCTCTCTCTCTCCCTCTCTGTCTCTGTCTCTCTCTCCCTCTCTCTGTTTCTCTCTCCCCTCTGATCCTCTCCTCTCTGTCCATCTCTCTCCCTCTCTATCTCTGTCTCTCTCTCCTCTAATCCTCTCTGTCCCTCTCTCTCCCTCTCTGTCTCTGTCTCCCTCTCCCTCTCTCCCTCCCTCTCTATCCATCTCTCTCCCTCTCTGTCTCCATCTCTCTCTCCCCCCTCTGATCCTCTCCTCTCTGTATAAACTAGTTTAGTTTAGTTAAATTTAGTTTAATTTAATTGAATTTAAATTAGTTTAGTTTAGTTAAACTTAATTTTATTGAAGTTAGGTAATTAAGTTAGTTTAGCCTAATCTAGTATAAATTAGTTTAGTTTAATTTAATTTAGTGATTATTTTAAATATGTGATACATGAATTTTGATGTCTATATTTTTTTTACGATTTGTCATGATTTTTCATAATTTTTTTGACGCTCTATGTAGCGTTTTGCGCGTATCGTCCGAGTCCGATCCGAGTCGCCGAGACCGATCCGTCTCGGTGCCGGCCGAGTCGGCAGCCGAGACCGAGACTTTGAACCATGGGCGCAAGTAAATTGTCTTAATTGAACTAAAGACCATTGTGATCCATAGTAGATGCCTTCAGCCCTTACTAGCTTATTCTGATCAGGGCTCACACTAATCTGCATAGTCCATTCAATGAGGAGGTAGGCCTAGAATAGTCTATGAAGGACAGACCCACAAATGAAAGCAGAAATAAGCATAGAATACATAAACACGCTGATACTTGGTGGATACAATTCCATAACCTAAATCATGTAGAACCAAGACTACATCCAAAATTGAACAAAGGTCCACCTAGACGAAGAAGGTTCTAAATATCGGATATCGGGATTGTACCGGATGGTGGTTTTTATATCGGATATCAGGGATACGCGCGCATATCCGGCGTTAATATTGAACATTATATATAATGAAATATTGATAACTAAAAGTTGGTTTAGTGCCATAGATATCATCTACCAAATAAAAATGATGTAATATGCATGCAAAGACGGTAAAAAATAATGTGCATTTGCAGATAATCGTGGGTCATGCAATAAATAAGTTATTTCATGAAATTGAAAAATATAAAATTAGAAGTTGTATAATATACTTATCTGAAAATCATGCGTCATCGCTGTCAATTCACAGTGTAGAGAAATTAGGGCTCAATTTTTATCGAACCCGAACGATGCAAACAACACTTATATAGTCGGGTCACGAGTCAGGTTTGGGTTCAATGTTGGTGGGTTCAAAAAAAGGAACCCAATTAAAATAAATCCATATCGTCCGATTTTGCGCCGACTCATATCGGGCAACTTATTTGCCGATATTTCAAATATCGGTCGTTTTTTGCTGAAAACGATACGGGCAAATGATTTTCCCATATTGTATCGGTCGCAGGCAAAAAACGAGATATCGGCCGATATTTAAAACAAGGTCACGAAGGGGATCATGATTGCATTTGACTTAAAGATGAATTTATATTATCAGTCTTCTTCTTAAATAAACAAATGAGGCTCCTTGAAAAATATTGATTTTGTATATTTTATAATACTGATACTTAATTATGCTCTATCTTAACCTTTTACCTTTTACTTTTAAAACATGTTGTAGAATACATATAACAAAATAGAGCATATGTGTGTATCAAGTTAGCCTTTCTTTATGAATTTGCATTTTCCAAGAATTTTGATATTTGTTGTTTCCATAGCATAACATATAATACCATGGTGGCAATATCAGTGCATCGAATGTCTAGAAATGATGAACTCATTAACTGCTAGTTAATTATTGCAATCTTGACGTTAATTTGTGGAATGTCAGAACTCATTTATGATTATATTTAATTTGTTGTGTAATTCTTGTAGCGTATCATTCATAGTATAGGTTAAAATTAAGCATTGAAGTTATGTGTTTCAGTAGATGATGCAACCATTCCTTTACATTATGTGCTATGTCTCTTTCATGGTCCTATACTGGAAACTTTCATTCATACATAAAGTCCAAAGGTAACTTGAAGACACTTGGAATATTTTTAATTCTTGGAAACCCAAATTGCATGGACACTCATATGATTGTGTGGTTTGTGATAAGGAATTCAATATAAAGATCGATGCCAAATTCCTAAAATTCTTTATAAGGTACAGAATTCAGCAGCCTTAGGAATTCAATATTAAGTATGCATGCACCATAATGTTCATCAAACATTCTACCACAAATGCCATTTCTATTCCAGATCTCCTCTTGCAATGCTGCCTCTAGTCTTCTATCCATTTATCCGTCTGCCATACATAAAATTTCTCTTCCAGAAGTGCAAAACTCAAGGCACTCTCAAATGGAATCCATCTCTATTGCATCAACCCATGATGAAGTTTCCCATCTTTCAAATCTTCACAATATTGCCAATGGTACTGATTCTAAGGATTAATTTGTTAAGCCACATTTACCTAAAAAAAAATGTTTCTAAACTTAATGTCATAAAAATCGGAAAGATTAAACATCTTGGAGATATTAGTCCACAACTTTTAACTAAAATGAAGCGTTAGCAAAGCCAAGGGAGATATAGAACCATGAAAAAAAAGATGATGAAACTGGAGGTCACCACAAAAAGTTAAAGTCAGTGAGGGTGTGTAGAAGGGTTGAAAGGTTAAGTTTTCAATGCAGCAAAGGAGGTAAAGTAACCCGAGGAACAAGTGCTTCTTCATGCGTATGAGAGAGGGATATACGGATGGAGCGCAATTCGATAGCCAAAGTGACGCTATGGTGGGCTATATTCAATTGGGTGTTTATGAAATTGGCCAAATTTGTATCTTCAATAATCCAACAAAATAGAATATAATTCACCAGAGGCCTTTTAATATTATAAAACCCTTGTGATTAACAATCTACGTGGTTCCTAACAGCTTAGTTAAAAAGTTTGCTAATTTCTGTGTGGTTAGAAATCAATATCTACCATCCTTTCTTACATAATTACCCAGTTACCCCCGCTATTATAACCATGGGGCGTCTTTCCCCAAACCTGAATATCAGACTTGTAGTTAGTTAAATATTAAATACTCCCAAAAAATGTATTTTCTTTTGTTCTTTATACATCAATTTGCATGTGTCATGTGGTTGATAAAAATCAAACCCAACTGGCAGTTCCATGTATATGCATAAAACTCAGCCAACTGTTCTTCCTAGTTGGCTTACTGATCCTCCTACTTCTACTGAATTATGGATAGTAATTAATGGTCATCAATATCTGACCCTAGTACTTCTAGTTTACTCTAAATTATAGCAGTGATAAACATCAGAGCCCTCAAATTACGCATGTTCTTCTCTAGATCCCAATTTATTCTCCTCACTACAGATAATCCATTCTGTTGGTTGTGAAATCAAACGTTCAAGAAAAACCATCTTTATTTGTCCCTCCACCATACACAATATAGAACCCTTATGTTGGTCGCCAAATCAAGAAGTTCAAGCAAAACTATTGTCCATGAGAAAAACTTAAATATTAACCATACAGTACACAACTCATATAAACACCCAGAGTCCAAATTTCAAACACCATTTTTTTTTTCCTGGGAATGGAATCCAAGACCCATAATAATGACAATGCTAGGGTCTTGTCCAATAAATTCAAGGTTAGCAACTAGAATCTTGGCCATCTGTATAGATCAAATGATTCTCAGATACCATGCTGTTTGTAGACTGGGGTCATGTAGCCTCTGTCAATGCCGTCTTTGATCTTACATATAGTTTGCCAAACTTCCATAAGCATTCCTCCTCCCAAAGTGCAATTTCCAAAGTGCCGCCTAAGTTTTCACCTCTAATCAGCCTTTCTTGCTGTTGCATTGACTAGTATCTAGGCATTTTCCTACTTAATAATGCTTCTTTCTAGAGCAATGTGTTCCTCAATCATAGTCTAAATATGTGAGGTATAGAATTAATCCATCCATGACCTGTTTCCCCATGGACTAGCACTGTCAGTGCCTAGACAATGAATTCAATTATATTACTCTTACAGCTCGCCTTGATGTTTGTTTTTGCCAATATTCTGACGCTCTATGTTATAAACTTAACAATTCACAAATAAACAGTAGCAAATAGATAGCAGTTATACTAAGGGGTTGTTTGGATTAAGAAAGTGGGCGGAAGTGAGGAAATGGGAAGTAGGCTTTTTTTCTTTTGGAAAACGGTGTTTGGTTGGTAGTTGGAAAGTGAAAGTGAAAAAGTATATTGTGTTTTTGGGTGTTTTGTTAGTAATGTGGAAGTAGAAGGTGAAAAGGTTGATCACAAAGTTGACTTAAAATAATATTAAAATAAAAATTAACTATGAAAAAATTGGACTGTAATTAGATTGCAAGTAAGATTTACACGACCACAAAATTAACTGTAACACCCTGAAAGTGAGGAAATAGTTATGCAAAAGGGAAAAGAGAAAAGGAAAAGATATTTTTTCATTTTTCTATTCCAGTGTTTGGATGGACAACGGAAGTGGAAAATGATACTTCCTCACTTCCGCCCACTTCCTTGAAACCAAACAGCCCCTAATTAGCAGTTCACTTAAAAAGAGAACAAAACAGCACAATTATAATAAGTGGTCCATAAAACTATAACAAAATCTTTCCCATACACCATACAAGTGCGCAAATACCTTTGACACTTGCAGAAAGAATAATGTACCCAAATTAGCAAGATGAATATTTACCAATTTGCAACAAAACAATATGCTGGAAGCAATTCATAACATCATAATACCAATGATTTGTAGACAGACACAAATATCATATTTCGACATAGGGCGTGTTTGATTGCAAGGAAGTGGGCGGAAGTAAGGAAATGGGGAAGTATAATTGCTCACTTCCCTATCTATCCAAACACCGGAAAAGGAAAATAAGAAAACCTCTTTTCCTTTTTTTCTTTTCTCTTTACACAACCATTTCCTCACTTCCAGAGTGCTACAGTTAATTTTGTGAATTCAAATCTCATTTGTAATAAGTTGTAGTATAAAACAGTTAATTTTTTGGTCATGTAAATCTCACTTGCATTCTAATTACAGTCAATTTTTTATTTTTCTTAATTAATTTTTATTTTAATATTATTTTGAGGTCAACTTTTGGTCAACTTTTTCACTTCCACTTCCACATTACCATCCAAACACCGGAAAAGACATAACATTTTTCAAATCATTTTTTCCAACAACATCCAAATACCGGAAAACTTACTAACCAATTCTCAAGTTCCAAGGGGAACTATTACCACTACCTCACTTCCTTACTTCCTCACTTCCACCCTTAACCAAACAGGCCCATAGACACAAAGTGTCAAACACAGTAATTATCTAAACTCTAGATACAAGGACATGACTATATATGTGTATATTTCTTCTCAATACATGTATATTTGACTCATAAATAAATAACTTTACATATAGGTGTTGTTCATATACAAAGAAAGGATCCAATTTATTAAAATCTAAAACAGTTACCTTTGTCAAAGGGGGATATCATAGTTCATCTTAACCATATTTTTAAAGTGAATAGCAGTTTATACATTTGTAAGTGTCTAACATGGATGGACACACTTACCATGTCCAAGAGTGTCGGACAAGCCAATTTTTAATCGAGGGAGTGTCCTACATTCATAAAATAATACTACTCAAAATTTCATGCATATTTATCAAGAATACAAAATTATTCAAATGTAATGATAAGCTAAACAAAGTTTTCATAGAATGAATACATCCTACTTAGGCCAAATTAACAACTAATACTTTAGCGACAAGTACACAACGTTGTAAATAACTAGATATGCACCTCCATGGCATATGTGAACCCCTACATCAAGCATGGTTCACAGTCGCGGTCTCGGCCGCCGACTCGACGGGTACTGAGACGGATCGGTCTCGGCGACTCGGATCGTACCGGACGATACGCGCAAAACGCTACATAGAAAGCTCAAAAAATTTTGAAAAAAATCACGACAAATCTTAAAAATATAGACATCCACATTTATGTATCACATGTCCAAAATATATCACCTAACACACTAAAATAAAGCGAAAGTATAAATACACGCGCGTCGGTCGGTAGAAACATATCAAAATACATGCACAATATAGTAAATTGCACAAACTACATTCATAAATACATGCTAATGTAGTTATTTTCACATTGAATTGCGATGAGGCACAAAATCATCATCGTGATGTCGAGGCGACCGAATCAACTCCGATTCTCGGCCGAGTCGGTCTCCTCTGAGTTGAGTCAACCGACTCGTGACGGACTCGTCTCGGAGCGAGCCGAGACAGATACGACTCGGCCGACTCGTCTCCGACTCGGCCGAGTCTTTGAACCGTGACATCAAGGGAACCAACAATTGTAAAAAAAAATCATACAGTCACAACAAGATAACTATCATATGATATAAATATATAATAGACTTTGAATGCCGTTAAAAACAATTAATCAAATCATTTCCTCTCATATCCCTGGTTGTTGTCATCACTGGGCGGTAATCTCCACATACCCCATCACTTCAGGGTTCTCATCCTCCAACTCCCCACCATCATCCAAACGACCAATCTTGACCTGCTTTAGCACTATTAATCAATCAAGGCACATTGCGGCCGTGACAATCACATTGCACCCATTCTTGTTATCATTAACTAAAGTGAGTTGTTATTATATAATTGAAAGTAGATAGTATATATAAATATTTTTCATATATTAGCACCTCAACAGATCCCATTCTCGGTGCCTATTGCCTCAGGTTATTAAAGAGGTTGGTCACTTTTAATATCAAAAGACTAACGTGGTTTAACAATCGAAATGGTTTCTGAGTGCTATAAATTTGCTAACTTCGAAGTTGGTAACAATCAATGTCTTACCATCGAAGTTGGTAACAATCAATGTCTTACCATCTGTTCTCACCTAATCATCAAACTATAATAACCATTATAATAAACTACCAGAATATCTAGATCCTTCTTCACCAATCACTTAGCTAGCTTTGTTCATATACTAAATTACTAATGTTTGCATCATTACATGTGCCATGTGAAGCTCAAAATCGAATATAAGTAGAAAGTGCCAATGTACACAACTAAAGTGAGTTGCTATTATATAAATGAAAGTAGATAGTATATATAAATAGTTTTCATATATTAGCACCTCAACAAATCCCATTCTCGGTGCCTCTTGCCTCAGGTTATTAAAGAGGTTGATCACTTTTAATATCAAAAGACTTCCATGATTAATAGTCAAAATGGTTTCTATCTACATATTTGCTGACTTCAAAGTTGTTAACAATCAATGTCTTACCATCTGTTCTCACCTAATCATCAAACTATATCACTTAGCTAGCTTTGTTCAATACTAAATTACTAATGTTTGCATCATTGCATGTGCCATGTGAAGCTCAAAATCAAATATAAGTAGAAAGTGCCAATGTGCATTCACTATATTTACAACTCAGTATAAACAACGAACAGTGACAGAACACTCAGAATCCCAGGGAGCTTAACCAAAATTATTCCTATAGTTCCTAAGACTCAAGTTTTGCATTAGAACACATATTCATTCTCAAATATCAATTGCCTCATTCTATATCTGATTCTCTCTTACCTACATGTTGTCTTTGGTTGCTGGCCACATTAAGAAAAAGCTCAATCAGACCTATCTTGTATGATAAAAGCTGAAATTTTCACTATAATACAACTCAATATAAAAAATTAAAGGGCAATTTCAAATATCATACGCTTTTTAAGAGAAAGGAATGAAACAACCATAATAAGCCTCAATTATCAGAAACTGGCAATTGCTACCTCCACCATCTGTACAGATTGTATAGTTATGCATCAACCTCAAATTCATGCTGTTATGAAAATTTTGGCCATGCAACCATTCTGCCAACCTAAAACACAACACTTCTCCTCCAAAAGTGCAAAGCAACAACATAGATCATCCACATCGCCTTGTTGAACCCAACATATTATCTTCCCGTCTCCCAATTTCGAAACAATTAGTCTCTGATAATTAGTTCTCCTTAACATGCTAAATATCTGATAGAATAATTCCACCTGCCATTTCCATAATTGTGTTTTCCATAACTATCACCACATTAAGTCCCAACAAAACCCTCTGCAAAAACTTGTTGCAGTAAAAAACAATTGTAAACAAATCATAATCCCAGTATTCACCACCATTAAACTAGAGATATTTGTTCAATTATAACGAGTTGTTCCATAATGAACATATGTACTATATATATCATATAATTGCACAAACAATTCCGGACCAACACCAAAATGAAATGAACTTGATTTTTTTGTGTGTGTGTGGGGCGCGCGCGCGCGTGGAGGGGGGGGGTGCAATTTTTAGCAAAATCCTAACATTCTAACCAATTATATTACTCAATCAACACTATATAACAACACAAACATAATAATTAAACACAATAGATAGAAACACCATATCATAATCCAATTGCAAATATCAAACCTCGCACTGAGGGAACCGAGCAATTCCAAAGCAAATAAGTCAGCTTCACATATAAACCATATAGTATCATAAGCATGATATAATACCAGTATCATATAGCAGAAACCCTAACCCTAGCCAGCGAGGAAAATTCACTTGCCCTCATACCCTTCCTTGGCGACAGCGGGCACGGGGTCAGCGGAGGCGATCTTGACGTACCCCATCGTCTTGGCGGTCTTGATGTCGTCGTCGGACTCGTCGTCTGATCCGGCGCAGATCTGGTGGTGGTTGTTGGTGAGGAGGGACCAGACGAGGTACATGGTGGAGGCGGTGATGGCGCCGCAGCCGAGGCCGAAGAGGAGGCCGGCGACGACGATGAGGATGTCCTTGGCGCGGTCCTGGAGGGACGAGGGCGAGATGCCGAGGGCCGCCGCCGGCTGGGGGCGGACTGGACGGTGGCGGGGGAAGAGGGGACGATGCGGTAGACGGCGTAGAAGCGGGAGTAGATGGGGTGGTACTGGTGGTCCGACGATGAGGCGGCGGCGAGATCGGCGGTGGAGGCGGCGGAGACGGAGGAGGAGATGGTGTAGTAGGAGATTGAGAGGGTCTTGCAGGGGCGGGCGGAGGAGAGGAGGGGGAGGAGAGAGAGGATGAGGAGGGAGGAGAGGAGAGAGAAAGAGGACCGCGATGACATTTTTGTGGTGAGAGAGGAAAAAAGGAGAGATTTTTTTTTTGAGAGACAGAGGCGGAGATTGTGCTCAAGAAACGGGGGAAAAAGGAGCAGGAGGTGGGGATTGACTGACTTTTGGTGGGGTGGGGTTGAGGGTTGGTTTTTGTTAAACGGTTACGGTGTGTTTCTTTTTTCTTTCTTTTTCTAATTAAAACACTAAACAATAAATATAGCTCTGAATTTCTTTTTCCCCTCTTTCTATTTGGTTTGGAAACTGATGAGGATTTTAAAGAATGAAAGTGGATGACTGAAGAAGAGGGAGGAGAGATAGTATTGTGGAATATTAAAAAAAAAAGATTTTGACGTGTGTAATGCACATGCAATGAAAATAAAATTGTTTTAAATAAAATTTTATTAACAGCCTTTTCTTTTTTCTATAAATTCTAATATTGAATGGAAAATAAAGAAATTTTCATTTATTTTCATATGTATCATATTTTTCTTTAATAATGTGTTTTTCTTAAATTCAATTTTTTTTAAGATAGCAATCCGTAATAAGTATGGTTACCATTCTTATTTCAAAGTTATTTTTTAGATAGAAATATAATTTAGTTTGACTATATTTCAAACTTAATTAAAGATTTGCAGATATATGGTTAGATTTTAGAGAAAAATTCTTTAATGTCCCCATGGAGTTTGACTTGTGCCAAAAAACTTAGCAAGAAAAAAAAATGTGTCAAAAAGTCCTTTAACCAAGTTTTCTTTATTTGTAAGTTCTCGTCTCAATACATGGCTTAGTGTATATTCGTATTGCTCATAATACTTTTGCTTTAATTGACCCATGTGCCGTCATTTATTCTTTAATTGGTCACTTGATGTACTATGGAATCTTTTGATGATAGTTGCTTTAATTATTTTGTTGTTCAATTCAAAATTCTTGAAGCAACTGTTTTGTTGTCCACTTCAACTGTTATTTGTCCACTTCAAAATTTTTTTGTTAAGTCGATCAAAATATTATAAAAAAACATTTAAATTTTAAAAAATAAAAAAATGAAAAAAAAAAATAATTAATGACTGTGTTTATTAATCATTAACCTTTATTATTTATAAAAAAAATCATTTCATATGAATATTTATTATTTTCACTTATTTATTTGTTTATATTTTTTATTAATTTTCGACATCTACTGCCCCCGTTCCTGGAATACGTACGTAGATACGTATTCTGATTTTTCTAACATATTTCTTTTACCATCTTGTATTTGTTTTTGTTTTATGATTATTAGTGTGATCGTTTTGTGTTGGATTTGGATTCGTGGACTCGGAGTTAGCCCTAGTCTGAACCGGGGGCCCGAACCTAGTGCATTGCTCGAATTGGTATTTCTGATAATCTAATTTGACCGATTTCAGTTTTAAACATCGTTTTTCAATATTTTAGATTTTTCATGATTTTCTGAAATTTTCAGAATTATTTGTAAAATCTCAAAAACCGGTGTTGGTCGGCATCGCTGACTGATTCTCAGATTTTAATTTTCAAATGGGATTGAATTTTCAAAAAACGGCTTTCACGTTGCTTTTTAGAATTTCATTTTCTATCTAAATTCATTTTTTGAGATTTTCCGAATTTATCGAAAATCCACTGATTCTGGTGTCGGCCGGTATCGCCGGAAGATTTCAGGATTTTTATTTTAAAAATTACATTATATTTTTCAAATCCGATTTCACCAAGCATCTTAGAATAATATTTGCTATTTTTGAGAATTTTTCAGAACGATCTGAAACAGTCAAATTTCGCCTTATTAAAATAATAATATAATTTGTCGTTCTTTCTTTTTCTTGTTTTTCCCTCTCAACTTCTCTACTTATTACTCCCAGAATATTTTATCAATTTTATTATTTAATAAAATATTTATTTATAAATTTTTAACTATTTCTTTCATCTCTTTTTAATTTTTTAATTTCTTTTCACTTTCTTTCTTTTCTTCTTTACTTTTCTCCTCCTTCACACCAACTCCCATCTCCTCAACACCCAGCGCAGCAAGGGGCAGCAGGGCATGGTCTGAGCAGTGAGCAACCAATCCTCCACCATCCCCATTTACTCACCTCCATCCCTATAAACATCCCTACCTCTTCAAATTATTTTCAAACAAAAACCCAAAAAAAAAATCCACTTCAACTTCATCTTCAACCTCTCCACAACTCACGCACCCAACACCACCGCCGGCTCCACCAGCACCATCGCCGCCCAAGCCGCCGCCACCGCCCCCCATCACCCCACAACCCTCTCCACTACCACCAACCCCAAATTCTCTTCCTCCTCTTCAATTTCAACCCTAAACCCATCACCACCCACCTTCATCTTCTCCAAAATTCCCCTCACCACCACCAAATTTCCCACTCCAACTAACTCATCACCACCTCCTCCACCTCCTCTAACTACCCAACACCACCAATCACCACCACCACTATCACAACCACCCCACCATCACCACCTCCTTAACTACAACAACAACAACCACCACCAAAGCAACCCCCCCCTCCTCTCCACCCGCGCAGCTGCGCGCCGCCCAGCTCACCGGCGGCGGCGGCAGGCCGCCGGCGGCCGCCGACCACCCCCTCCTCTCCTTTCGTTTCCTTTCTTTCTTTTCTTTGTTCTTTTCTTTCCCTTTTCTTTTCATTTCATCCCTAAATAAACACCATATTCTCTCTTTCCTAAAATACCCCCACCATTCCCTAAAACTACTTTCCTATATTTACACCCACTACCCCTCCCCTAAATCCTAATTCATTTCAAACATACCATATTTTCTCTCTCTTTCTCTTTCTCTCTCTCTCCTTCCTACAACTTTCTCTCTCCTCTCTCTCTCCTCTCTCATTCCCTCTCTAATATCCATATAAATATTTATAATAATATATTTTAATATATGGATTGGTGTTGTGCTCGGATTTCTGGTGTTTCGGGATTTCTCGCGGTTTTTCCGGTATTGAGGCGAGTACAGTTTTTTTAGCATGCATTTATTGCCACTATGCGAGTACAGTCCTTTTGATATTCCATGTTCCATGTCTAACATCTGTTATCCTGCTTTTATACATGATATGGGAGTTGATATGTATAACACCGACACTGATATGTTACACCGGTATTGCTATGCTATATTTGATACCACACCGGTATTTACCATGATATAATTGACACCGATATTGCCATGCTGTTGACACCGATATCTTCATGCTATATTTGATACTTGTCATGCTATATGTGATATGTGACACCTGATACTGATACTTGCCATGCTATATATGACATGTGATACCCGACCCCGGTACTTGTCTTGTACACTTATCACTTGATATTAGACACTGATTCTTGATATGTCATACTTGACACCTGCTCTTGACACACGGTATATGATATGCTTTCATGTGGTACAAATACCTGGACCTGACATTATGACTCCTGACCGGACACTACCATACCTGATACCTGTGGCATATTCATGGCTACCACTTTTACGGGGACTTGATTATGTTTTATTACCATATATTTGGTACTCCTGGACTCCTATACTCCTGTATACTTGACCCCCTGAAATAGGGGAGGCTCCTGACATTACTCCTGATATAATACTCCTGTTGATCCCCGTAATAGGATACCATGAATATGGGTTTACTATGAATACTCTTGGACATTATCACTGGATAAATTATAATAATTGGACAACTTACACCTGGTTTGGGGGAAACTGATGGGCCCTGATTAATCATTTATGGTGGTCTTATCGAGCCGCGCGTGGCCACATACTTGAGGGATCACCTGGCGGCCACCAGGGATTCCGTGGGTGTGCTGGCACCCCTACTCCTGTTTATTCCTGCCGGGTATGCACACGCCCTAGGCCTATTTCTATGGGATCTGCGATACTCTATTCCTGTTCGGGCGTACAATAAGTCCCGGTACCTAGCGGTACGTTCCGGCTCAGCACCGGATACTCCTTGACCGTTGTCCCGGGCATGCACGGGGCCCATCCGAAACATGATTCATCGATCTTCATCAGTTTCCAATAACTTACTCCTCGGTCTGTATGTTGAGGTATGTGGGATAGGACACATACCGATGTATACAAATCAGATGAGTCTTAATAATAATAATGACCTGCTCTGATATATGACTAGCTATACTCTTGACCTATACTGCCCACCACTTATACTTGTGCTTCCATATTGTTTCATTATTATATTGTTGTGAAGAAAAAGTCAGGTTATATAAACTCAGACTACAGTGACGTGAGGTATAGGGTATATATATGAGGGTTTTCTTGTTTGGATTATTCCTTCGACGTACTAATCTCACTGATCGGTAATGTGAGCTTATATAACTGACTTCCTGTAGTTACTTTACTTACTGCCTTATTTCATGTCCATACTTATTTATCGCGGTGTTTAGTGTATTTATCACATGTTGTCATAATTGTCGCATGATTATGTATACCTATGCTCTCTATACCGTTTTCCATGCATGTTTTCGGCTTAGAATTATTGATATACATATATTTACTTGATCTCGAATTTACTGTCATTTTCCTTATGTTACTTGTCATTTCCTGTACCTGCGTGCCTGGACCACATCACTTGATCATGTACACGTGTGCCTGTTATGCACGCCATCTGGCTTTATTCTTTGTACTCGCTGGGGTTGCTAACAACCTGGATTCTCATGTCCAGATCTTGGAGTCTCGACCTTAGCCTTGCTGTACCTGATCAGAGCGCGCAGCAGGAGCGTGAATTAGCAGTAACCTGTCCAGACCCTCCTTCCAGCCTCTTCATGATCGGCTCGCGAGATTTCATCTTGCTCTCCTGTGAGTACTTTCCAGTATTTCATATTGTGCATCCTGCCTTTGTGCCTCTTAGTGATCATATATTCTTCAGATATTATATCATGCCTTGTGATAACTATGTACTGGTGTTATTATTGCTAGATTGTATATCACCACTGTGCTTCCGTACTCTGACCCCTGCCTGTATTGATGCTTAGCGTATATACGTTAGGGTATTTCCGACCTTCGTATATACGTCGCAGTAACGTCTCCGTACCCTCCGGATCGGGGCGTTACAGGGTGGTATCAGAGCCTAGGCTCTCACATCCTCGGTACAACCAGTCGGCAAATTTATGGTAAAGAAATTTGCAACTGGAATGCATGAGTCGTGGTTATACAATCCAACTGCAAGTACAAAGTTACCTATTCCCTTTGATCGTCCTTCTCCTGATTCTTGGATCTCTTCCATCCTTTTCCATTTCCGGTTCCTTTCATTCTTATACCAACTCAAGATATGGATAAACTGGTAGGGTAGCAGCAAGACAGATGAGGTTCGCTATCATTATGTTCTGGTACTCTTAACTCTGGTGCATCGCTTGTCTTATATTGGATGATTTTCGGCCTTGCATTCTATTCTGGTACTTATGGATATATCACGGGAAATCAGCACAGCAAGTGGGGTAGTCATCACTTATGTAATCAGACAGACCGTATCATTACATGAGGGACATCGGTATGGAACAGTATTTCAGATTTAGAGCTTCTGTCAGACAGAGTTAGGGAGACAGCATTCGGGACTCGTTTCGATTATTGTGATTCTTGATCGCGTTCTCAAAGCCACCAGCTTCTGGCAATTTTTATTGATTTGGTGGATTACGAACCCTGCTAGCCTCGCCAAGCGAGGGTTGGTTCTAGTCACCCGTGGACCTAACCGGGTGTGGGCTTCGCTGCACCCTGGTGCTTAGCATTTAGCGTTGTGTTACGCGCTGGCTTCGCTCCGTAAGCTCCGCCAAGTGCGAGCCTCGCAGAGCGTTAGCTCCGCGCACCCTAATGCTTAACACCTGAGATGTAGGGCTGAGCATCGGTCGGTTCGGTTCGGTTTTTGCTAATTTTTGCAAAACCGAACCGAACCGATTAGACTTAGTAACCGAACCGAACCGAATCAACTCAGTTCGGTTCGGTTTTCGGTTTTTCGGTTAGGTCAATATATTGTCATCATTTCTTACATTTTTTAATTACCATTATGTTATCATCCTTTATATTATAATCTCAAATATCTATTACCCAAATTAGAAATAAGAAAAAGATTCAAAGCTTAATGTGAATTGAAATTTCATATTCTAAAACTTTTACACCGTATTTGAGCTCTTATATCAAAACTCATATAATTATTACTAACTTTTAATGATAAGAATGAAAAAAAGAACTATATTAATATAAAATTATTCTCAATTGTGATGGTGTACTTAATATTGCTTTCACATATTCAACATAAAAAAGATGGTATTACTAAAACTAATGAGATAAGATTCCACCAGTTTTTATTATGAACTATATGATTCACTAAATTGAATTGAGTAGATTAATATATAGGGTGAGAAATTCGGTTCGGTTCGGTCTATTCGGGTTTTGGAACACAAAACCGAAACCCGACCGAATTAGAGCGGTTCGGTTCGGTTCGGGTTCGGGTTTCGATTTTGGTCGGTTATTTCGGTTATAACCGAACTCTGCTCACCCCTACTGAGATGTGTTACGCGATGGCCTTACCTAGGCTTGGTTCCGTCCGTGTCTAGTCTCTTCAGTGCTTAGTACTCTAGCCGTTCCTCGGACTTCTTCTGCCTTGTATGTTTTCATGGATCCGATGTACAGGGTTTTCTCGCTATATCTGAGCTATTGCCATGATCCGTTTGAATGATTCATTCGGCCAACCTTGCAGAGATTGAGTATTCTTTAATGTTTCATGTGCAGTCGGGTTATCATTCAGAAGTCAGTCTTCAGAATTCTCCATGGTTATTCTATATTCTTGGCTATGTCTTTCAGAGATTGCAATGCCCAGTATTCAGGAATTCTTAATTATTGGTCTTCTTGATTCATGCTCAGTATTATCCGAGTTTTCTTTATCTTCGGTATTCTAGAGAAAGAGTGTGTATGCAGTATCAGTAATTCTACTATAGATTCCTTGTCAAGGACAGCTTCATGCCATGCGGGACTTTATATTATATTATGGATTTCTATGGATTTTTAGAGATTTTATATTATGGATTTCAGCACTATGGATTTTTATTGGTTTATCAGCTTTGCTTCGCAGTCCGAAAGAGCAGACGTCAGTTCAGTATTATTATGACACCGTCAGAGGATATATATGGCAGTAGTGCAGAGATGTCTCAGTCTTGGATTTATCGTTCAGCCAATTAGTGGGTATTCCCCTCAGTTACTCATATCTTGATTGGTATAAATCCTCATTCCTATTCCTTCTGTGTTCATCTTCCCCTTATCGAAATTTCGAGGACGAAATTTTTGTAAGGTGGATAGTATGTAACACCCCGTTCCTGGAATACGTACGTAGATACGTATTCTGATTTTTCTAACATATTTCTTTTACCATCTTGTATTTGTTTTTGTTTTATGATTATTAGTGTGATCGTTTTGTGTTGGATTTGGATTCGTGACTCGGAGTCAGCCCTAGTCTGAACCAGGGGCCCGAACCTAGTGCATTGCTCGAATTGGTATTTCTGATAATCTGATTTGACCGATTTCAGTTTTAAACATCGTTTTTCAATATTTTAAATTTTTCATGATTTTCTGGAATTTTTCAGAATTATTTGTAAAATCTCCAAAACCGGTGTGGTCGGCATCGCTGACTGATTCCCGGATTTTTAATTTTCAAATGGGATTGAATTTTTAAAAACGGCTTTCACGTTGCTTTTTAAAATTTCATTTTCTATATAAATTCATTTTTTGAGATTTTTCCGAATTTATCGAAAATCCACTGATTCTGGTGTCGGCCGGTATCGCCGGAAGATTTCAGGATTTTTATTTTGAAAACTACATTATATTTTTCAAATCCGATTTCACCAAGCATCTTAGAATAATATTTGCTATTTTTGAGAATTTTTCAGAACGATTCTGAAACAGTCAAATTTTCGCCTTATTAAAATAATAATATAATTTGTCGTTCTTTCTTTTTCTTGTTTTTCCCTCTCAACTTCTCTACTTATTACTCCCAGAATATTTTATCAATTTTATTATTTAATAAAATATTTATTTATAAATTTTTAACTATTTCTTTTCATCTCTTTTAATTTTTTTAATTTCTTTTCACTTTCTTTCTTTTCTTCTTTACTTTTCTCCTCCTTCACACCAACTCCCATCTCCTCAACACCCAGCGCAGCAAGGGGGCAGCAGGGCATGGTCTGAGCAGTGAGCAACCAATCCCTCCACCATCCCCATTTACTCACCTCCATCCCTATTAAACATCCCTACCTCTTCAAATTATTTTCAAACAAAAACCCAAAACAAAATCCACTTCAACTTCATCTTCAACCTCTCCACAACTCACGCACCCAACACCACCGCCGCTCCACCAGCACCATCGCCGCCCAAGCCGCCGCCACCGCACCCCCATCACCCCACAACCTCCTCCACTACCACCAACCCCAAATTCCTCTTCCTCCTCTTCAATTTCAACCCTAAACCCATCACCACCCACCTTCATCTTCTCCAAAATTCCCCCTCACCACCACCAAATTTCCCACTCCAACTAACTCATCACCACCTCCTCCACCTCCTCTAACTACCCAACACCACCAATCACCACCACCACTATCACAACCACCACCACCATCACCACCTCCATTAACTACAACAACAACAACAACCACCACCACCAAAGCAACCCTCCCCTCCTCTCCACCGCGCGCGCGCGGCCGCCCAGCTCACCGGCGGCGGCGGCAGGCCGCCGGCGGCCGCCGACCACCCCCTCCTCTCCTTTCGTTTCCTTTCTTTCTTCTTTGTTCTTTTCTTTCTTCCCTTTTCTTTTCATTTCATCCCTAAATAAACACCATATTCTCTCTTTCCTAAAATACCCCCCACCATTCCCTAAAACTACTTTCCTATATTTACACCCACTACCCCTCCCCTTTAAATCCTAATTCATTTCAAACCATACCATATTTTCTCTCTCTTTCTTTCTCTCTCTCCTTCCTACAACTTTCTCTCTCCTCTCTCTCTCTCCTCTCTCATTCCCTCTCTAATATCCATATAAATAATATATTTTAATATATGGATTGGTGTTGTGCTCGGATTTCTGGTGTTTCGGGATTTCTTGCGGTTTTTCCGGTATTGAGGCGAGTAGTAGTTATTTTTAGCATGCATTATTTTGCCACTATGCGAGTACAGTCCTTTTGATATTCCATGTTCCATGCTAACATCTGTTATCCTGCTTTTATACATGATATGGGAGTTGATATGTATAACACCGACACTGATATGTTACACCGGTATTTGCTATGCTATATTTGATACCACACCGGTATTTACCATGATATAATTGACACCGATATTGCCATGCTGTATTTGACACCGATATCTTTCATGCTATATTTGATACTTGTCATGCTATATGTGATATGTGACACCTGATACTGATACTTGCCATGCTATATATGACATGTGATACCCGACCCCGGTACTTGTCTTGTTACACTTATCACTTGATATTAGACACTGATTCTTGATATGTCATACTTGACACCTGCTCTTGACACACGGTATATGATATGCTTTCATGTGGTACAAATACCTGGACCTGACATTATGACTCCTGACCGGACACTACCATACCTGATACCTGTGGCATATTCATGGCTACCACTTTTACGGGACTTGATTATTATTTTATTACCATATATTTGGTACTCCTGGATTCCTATACTCCTGTATACTTGACCCCCTGAAATAGGGGAGGCTCCTGACATTACTCCTGATATTATACTCCTGTTGATCCCCGTAATAGGATAACCATGAATATGGGTTTACTATGAATACTCTGTGGACATTATCACTGGATAAATTATAATAATTGGACAACTTACACCTGGTTTGGGGGAAACTGATGGCCTTGATTAATCATGTTTATGGTGGTCTTATCGAGCCGTTCGTGGCCATATACTTGAGGGATCACCTGGCGGCCACCAGGGATTCCGTGGGGTGTACTGGCACCCCTACTCCTGTTTATTCCTGCCGGGTATGCACACGCCCTAGGCCTATTTCTATGGGATCTGCGATACTCTATTCCTGTTCGGGCGTACAATAAGTCCTGGTACCTAGCGGTACGTTCCGGCTCAGCACCAGATACTCCTTGACCGTTGTCCCGGGCATGCACGGGGCCCATCCGAAACATGATTCATCGATCTTCATCAGTTTCCAATAACTTACTTCTCGGTCTGTATGTTGAGGTATGTGGGATAGGACACATACCGATGTATACAAATCAGATGAGTCTTAATAATTAATAATGACCTGCTCCTGATATATGACCAGCTATACTCTTGACCTATACTGCCCACCACTTATACTTGTGCTTCCATATTGTTTCATTATTATATTGTTGTGAAGGAAAAGTCAGGTTATATAAACTCAGACGACAGTGACGTGAGGTATATGGTATATATATGAGGGTTTCCTTGTTTGGATTATTCCTTCGACGTACTAATCTCACTGATCGGTAATGTGAGCTTATAAACTGACTTCCTGTAGTTACTTTACTTACTGCCTTATTTCATGTCCATACTTATTTATCGCGTGTTTAGTGCATTTATCACATGTTGCCATAATTGTCGCATGATTATGTATACCTATGCTCTCTATACCGTTTTCCATGCATGTTTTCCGGCTTAGAATTATTGATATACATATATTTACTTGATCTCGGATTTACTGTCATTTTCCTTTATGTTACTTGTCATTTCCTGTACCTGCGTGCCTGGACCACATCACTTGATCATGTACACGTGTGCCTGTTATGCACGCCATCTGGCTTTATTCTTTATACTCGCTGGGGTTGCTAACAACCCTGGATTCTCATGTCCAGATCTTGGAGTCTCGACCTTAGCCTTACTGTACCTGATCAGAGCGCGCAGCAGGAGCGTGGATTAGCAGTAACCTGTCCAGACCCTCCTTCCAGCCTCTTCATGATCGGCTCGCGAGATTTTCATCTTACCTCTCGTGAGTACTTTCCAGTATTTCATATTGTGCATCATGCTTTTGTGCCTCTTAGTGATCATATATTCTTCAGATATTATATCATGCCTTGTGATAACTATGTACTGGTGTTATTATTGCTGGATTGTATATCACCACTGTGCTTCCGTACTCTGACCCCTGCCTGTATTGATGCTTAGCGTATATACGTTAGGGTATTTCCGACCTTCGTATATACGTCGCAGTAACGTCTCCGTACCCTCCGGATCGGGGCGTTACAACTGCATATAATCGGGCGCGTCACAAATCGATTTTGATTCGCCTTATCTTGTTCCTCCCACGACGCTTATTCATTGCTAGAGGTCTTATTTGTAAAGTCTCCTCTGTTACTTGCGCGGGACATAAATTAGTACCAAAGTATAAACATTGAATAGTAAATAAAAAAATGGCATGTATTTAATTAAGTGGACATATTTTTGAAAATGTAGACATTTACTTGGAAACGTCGACATATACTCTAAATTGTGGACATATATTCTAAAATTTGGACATATTTCCTAAATGTGGCAAATATTCTAAAATGTAGACATATATCCGAAAATGTGGACATAATATTAAAAAAGTGACTAGAATCATGCTAAGGTGGACAGAATATTGGAGAATGATACTTTTGGCTTGTCCAAATCGGGATTAGCATATAGCGTTGCAAGTACGACGACTGAGTTCATCTTTCTGACATCTACTGCACACAATCGATCGCGTCACATATCGATTGTTGATTCGCCTTATTTTATTCCTCCCATGACGCTTCTTCGTTACTGAAGGTCTTATTTGTAAAGCCTCCTCCATCATCTGTGCGAGACATAAGTTAGTACCAGAGTATAAACATTGGATAGTTATGAGACAAAAATGACATATATTTTATAAGGTGGACATATTTTGAAAATGTGGACATGTACTTGAAAACATCAACATATACTCTGAAATGTGGACCTATATTCTGAAAATGTGGACATATACAAGAAAATATGGACACAATGTCAAAAAAAATGGATAGAACCACACTAAAGTGCACAAAATATTAGAGTATGATATCTTTGGCTTGTCCAAATGAGGAATAGGATATAGCGTTGGGACATAAGTTAGCTTGGATGTCTCCACCTTCATGTGATCATTTAGGTAATTTCACTAAGCTATGTTGCCCGACATAAAATAAGACCTTTTATGTCCGCCTTAATCTTTTCTGTCCACCTATGTCAAATTCTGTCTAACTTTCTCCTTTTATGCCGGTTATACTCTTTTTTTGCCTATCTTCGTCAATTTTTATCCAACTTTCTCTTTTTATGTCAATTTTACTTTCTTTCTGTCCACCTTCTTTAATTTCTGTCCAACTTTCTCCTATTTTGTTCATCTTACTCTTTTTTTGTCCAACTTTTTAATGATGGAAAGAAAGTTAAGAAAGTGAACAAATTATTAATATGTTGACAGAAAAACTCAAAAGTGGACAGTATTATTCACAAAAAATTGTCCTCTCTTTTTTATATCACAAATTCATTACAAATAGAAATTTCATCACCCCCAAAATGATATTGTCAAATTCAGTAAGCTCATCACAAATTAGTCCACATTTTAGATTATAAATAATAACAAACACCGCCATGATTATCGTCAAACTGAGTAAATTTCAAAAAAAATCTCAGAAAACTTATAATTCAAAAGCTTAATAATCATACTTTAATCCAAATTTCAAATAAATCTAAAAAAAATTACTCCAAATAAATTCTCGACGAAACCCTACACCACTTCCTTCTCTATGGAGTCCTGCACGAGGAGTTGAGGGAGACGAGCCTTACATGAGGAGCTCACTTAAGCCTTGATGAAGGAGACGAGCTCCACGCCAGAGCTGCTGCGATCTTCACGAATTTGTGGTGGATCGAGAGTTCATGGATCTCGTCGGAGCTCACAGAGCTGTGATCAGGGACAACTCGGGGGTGGCTTGGGGGTAGATCTCACAAAAACTGCTGTGATCTTCATGGAGATCGCCGGAGTTGATGCGATCTTCACAGATCAGGGACGGATATGGGGCTCACGGAGCTCACTACGAACAGAGAGGCTCGAAAAGCTCGCTGGGCTCTCCAAATCTTCACAGAGATCGATCTCTTCTTCTTCTCTCCCGCCCCCTCCTCTCTTTTTCTTTATTAAAATTGTATGCAGGGGACATATTTGACAGAGGGGTATTTTGGACTTTTTACCGCCTACAATGACCCATGTGCATACAACCAGTGTACACAGGGATTCAGAAGCGTAAATACTAGTATTGAGAAACTTTTTAAAACACTTTTTTACTCCAGAAAGTTTTTTTGGCACGGCTCAAACTCTCTGGAGGACTTAAAAGCAATTTTCTCTAGATTTTATTTGAATGTTATATTAAAATCAATATTCTAATTAAAATTGTTGTGATTATAATAGTATAGATGTCTTAAGAGTTGGAATCTTCTTAACCAAGATACTCTTTTCAAGTTATTTTCTAGTTATTTGGAAATATCAGAATATAAATTTGTGAGAACTTGTTTCCCGGAGGAATTCTTTTCAAGTGACAGAAGATTCTAAATCCATGTTGGAAGCCAATGACTTGCTTTTCTTCTTTGCAGCACATTCTACATTGGGACTTCATTTTCGGGCCGTTTGTTTCGCGTAAAACTCCGTAATCCGTAAATGACTTACTATTCAGTTACAACTACGGCGTTTGTTTGGACCGTAATTCATAAAAGAGTTACGTAACTCAACTAACACTCACCTGCAACCCAGTTACCACTCACAGCCCAGTTACAGTTAATTTTGTGGTCATACAAATTTGTAAATTTTTTATATTAATATTAAATTTTTTTAATATTTAACCTTTTTAATATTTATTTGCAATATTAAAACTTTTAAAATCATCAAATAGTTAATTTTGTGGTCAACTTTTTCACTTACGACTTATACATTACGGCAACCAAACACCGTAAAGTACAATACACTTTCTCACTTTACAATTTTATATTACCAACCAAACACCGTAAAATTTACATACATGTAACTCATTTACAATTGTAAAAGATTTTACCAATTACAACTACGAATTACTGCCAGTTACGACAACCAAACAGACCCGAATTTGGAGAAAAAGGGAAGCTCCAGACTTTGTATGTGACAAAGCAATTGCTTGTTGAAGGCTTTTCTTGTGAAGCAGGCCATTTGTAAGAATCGACTTTGGATTCTACTGTGATGAGCCCATCTCGTCTCAGAGTTCCAAGGGCCGTGTTTGGATTCAACCGGAAAATCAAAAAAAACGAAGCGAGAAAACTCATTTTCTCATTCTCTTGTTTGTTTTGAATCGAAAAATTAGAAATGAGAATACTCTTTTCTGTTCTCTCTTTTCCCTGTTACATCTTTCTTTTTCTTTTTTACATTACCATTTTTTCAGTTGCAGGGTGGGACAGTTAATTTTGTGGTCATGTAAATCTCATATAATTTTTAAATATTATAAATGTCAAATTTATTACTATTTAATATTTAATTAGCAAATTAATTATATATTTTAATTTTTAATAGCAGATTTATTTTAATAATATTGGATTATTTAAATTATCAAACATGGTCAATTTTTTACTTACACTCATATCACTAACCAAACATCGAAAAATACAATATACTTTTTCACTTACACTTTCATATTATAATCAAAAACTGAAAAACTTGTAGAAATCTCATTTTCTCATTTATATTTTCACTTTTCCATCCTATTTATCACTTTCATATTTTTCTCCAACTTGCAGCAAACCAAACAAGCTATCCGCTGAAAAGGGCCAAACTTAAATGATACATTTAGATTGGCACTTTTCATTTTTAAATACTATTAGAAATTTATGAATCAAAGTACACAAAAATAGTTCCTTTCTCAGTCGAAACTGACTGGAAATGATTTATGTTTCATTAGTAAAATTTCAAAATGAATGTGTCAGCAAAGTGAAACTTTTTTGAGCTTCATTCTTCAAATCTTTCTCATGGGACAGTGGATACAAACCTACTCACTTCTTTTTAATATCAGCATTGTTTTTCTGTAAGTACAAGTCGGCCCCTTCATCCCTTTCTTTAAAAAAGCATCAGTGTTGTATTTGCTTGGTTCACGGTGGGCATCTTTGCTTGATTTTTCACGCAAGGAAGATGCTAAATATTATGACACAGAGGAAATTAAGTTGATGGAGGCACTTGAAAACCAAAAGCATTAGTGTTGTGTTTACAAGGGACATAAATGTTGGAATTGAAGAATATGAAAGGCGAATCTTCGAGATGAATTATGGCGAGATCCGTTGATCGAATCAACTGGATGATGGTTGGAGTGTGTTCTCCTTCCATTGGTGATGAACGTGGTATATTCACATGTTCAATTCCGACTTCGAATGAATGAGATATTCAAGTCCAAAGATTGCCTAATTCAAAGCCAAAACGGGACTAAAGGTAGCTTAAAGCATTTAGTCCCACATTGGCCGTGGGATGGAAGTTTGTGGTGTATAAATAAAGAAAATTGAGAACAAAGGGCGTGCCCTTTGGGTACTTGGAGTTTTCGCGCGCGATTGGGAGGGATCTATGCCCGCACGTGCGCGCGCCGCCGCTGGCGGCGACGGCCGGCCGGGGTCGAAAGGGTGCAACCTTTCATCTCCAAGACTGTTGGAATACCACCAACAGACACGACTGCTGGGTCGAAAGGGTGCAACCTTTCATTGGGTTTGAACCCTTTGGCCCCTCCTGCAGGCTATATAAAGCCCTCCTGACTCTCAATTGAAAAACCAACACCAAGACAACAACAACTTCTCTTCTTTCTCTCTAAAATTCTGAACTGCAAATTAAGTTTTGAGTTCTGAATTAGATAGTAGAGTTCTGAAGTGAAGTGACTTCCAAAAGGGAAGTGGGAAATCCGTAACTCGGTTTCCGAAGCGACTTCCAACGGAGATTCTGCAAAATTGTTCTGAAAGAGGAATCAGAAAATTCAACATATTCTTTTATAAGAATTGTTGTCTGAATCTGGTACTTCTGAAGAAAGATATTCTTCAATCTTCCTTCGTCCTCAACAGTGGGTGCTCCTCCAGAAGAGTAAAGGCAAATATTCGTTTGAAATTTGTCCTTGTACCGCTGCTTCAACGATCCTGTGAAGGTACTGGTTGACTACGGTTCGACCGTACGGTGATTTGGTAGTGCTATCCAAATACCGTGAAAGAGTGTTGTATCTGGGAGACCAGCGTCCATTATCCCGTTAGCACCAGTGCGGGGGACGTAATTGTCTTAAGGAGATTCGCTATAAGCGTACCTCACTCTAAATACTGTATAAGTGGATTAAGTCCTTTATACAGGGGATATACTTTACAGTATATCAAGATTGACTTAGATTCAGTCTAAGTGATACTGTATAAGTGGATTAAGTCCTTTATACAGGGGATATACTTTACAGTATATCGAGACTGACTTGGATTCAGTCTAATTGGTGCTTAAACCAAGGAAGGAAATTGAAAGGTGGTTCTTAAATTAAGGAACGTTCTATTGAACGGAAAACCTCCCACCTGATATTTGCCGACCTGGCCAATTAGATTGTTGATATCTCAGTGATCTTGATTAGTTGTCAGATTGATTCTTGTTAAGCAGGATACCCAACAATCTTAAGACAATTACGGTTTCTTACTTCTGTTCTGCTTGAACTTGCAGAAGATGTCTGAGACTAATCAAGATAGCTCAAGCAAGGCACCAAACATGTCGCTACAAGCTTTGATGCCAACTCCGCTTCTAACCCGAAGCCGGAGAAGCCAGGAAAGTTTGATGGCACAGAATTCAAGAGGTGGCAACAGAAGATGTACTTCTACTTGACCACTCTTCATCTGGCCAGATTCCTGGAAGAAGATCCACCAGAGCCTGCAACTGATGCATGGACTCAATATGACTTCCTTTGCCGAAATTATGTTTTAAATGGACTGCATGACTCTCTTTACAATGTCTACAGTCCTATCACAACGGCAAAGAAGTTATGGGCCAGTCTTGACAAGAAGTACAAGACTGAAGATGCTGGTACCAAGAAGTTCGTCGTAGGACGATTTCTGGAGTACGAAATGGTGGACAGCAAGACTGTAATCAGTCAGGTGCAAGAGTTCCAACTTATCTTGCACGAGATAGAAGCCGAAGGTATGATCCTACCTGAAACATTTCAGGTTGCTACTATCGTGGAGAAACTCCCACCTGCGTGGAGAGATTTCAAGAACTACCTTAAGCACAAGCGAAAGGAGTTAAAGTTAGAAGATCTCATTGTGAGGCTTCGTATTGAGGAGGACAACCGCAAGTCCGAGAAAAGGACAGCAAGAACTCCTACGAAGCAAAAGCTAATGTGATCGAGGACTCAAAGGGGAAAGCGTCTACTTCCAAAGGCTTAAAGCGGAAGAAGACTTCCCAGGGGTACAAGGGCAAGGTCCAAGAAGGTAAGAACATGCGCTTCAAAGGAACCTGCTACATCTGCAACAAAGAGGGGCATAAGGCGAATGAATGTCGCAGCCGCCTCAAAAAGAATAAGAAAAGCCACCCACAGGCAAACTTGACCGACCATGAGTCTCCAAGCCTTTCAGCTGTGGTGTCAGAAGTAAATCTGACAACCAACAATAAGGATTGGTGGGTAGACACTGGGCTACTCGGCACATCTGCTCGGAGAAATTATTATTCTCAGAATATCAAATACTAGAGCAAGATGAGCAACTATTCATGGGGAATTCAGCCGTCTCAAAGGTTGAAGGAAAGGGTAAGGTCATCCTGAAGTGGACATCGGGCAAAGAGCTTACTCTTAACGATGTCCTTCATGTTCCAGACATCCGCAAGAATCTAATCTCTGGATCTATACTTAGTAAGAAAGGATTTAGAATAGTCTTTGAATCCGACAAAATTGTACTTACTAAGGGAGGGATGTATGTGGGAAAGGGTTATCTTGTTGATGGACTTTTTAAAGCCAATGTTGCAGTGGTTGATAAAAAGTCCGTGTATTTGTACCCGAAGCTTATAAATAAAGAAAATTCTTCTGTTTATTTGCTTGAGTCTCCTAATTTGTGACATGCTAGATTAGGGCATGTAAATTATAAGTCTTTAAAAAACTTGTCTAATCTGGGATATATTCCTAAACTCAACTTGGAAGAAATTCGCAAGTGTGAGATTTGTGTTGAGGCCAAGTTGGCTAAAAATTCATTTCACTCAATAGATCGAAATACAGAACCTTAGGGTTAATTCATAGCGATCTATGTGACTTGAAGTTTATGCCAACTAGAGGCGGTAAAAAGTATTTTATTACTTTTATTGATGACTGTACAAGATACTGTTATGTGTATCTTTTAAACAGTAAGGATGAGGCAATAAATATGTTTACAACATATAAAGCCGAAGTTGAGAATCAACTCAACAAGAAAATCAAGATTCTAAAATCCGATAGAGGCGGAGAATATGAATCAAATGATTTTAGTGAGTTATGTGCTAGTTTTGGTATAATCCATCAAACTACAGCACCATACACTCCTCAGCAGAATGGAATTGCTGAACGGAAGAACAGAACTTTGAAGGAGATGGTTAATTCCATGCTCGTAAGTTCTGGAGCTCCACAGAACTTGTGGGGGGAAGCTCTATTAACTGCAAATCATATTCTAAATAGAGTACCCCACAAGAAACTTGGTCTAATACCATTCGAGTTATGGCATGGAAGGACACCTTCCTACCATTACCTCAAAATGTGGGGGTGCCTTGCAAAGGTGCTGGCACCATTACCCAAAAAGACTAAGTTGGGAGCAAAAACTATGGACTGCGTTTTCATAGGCTATGCCTTAAATAGTAGTGCCTACAGATTTCTGGTTCATAAATCAGAAATACCAGATATTCATGTAAACATGATTATCGAATCTCGAGATGCTGTGTTCTTTGAAGACATCTTTCCGTACAAACGGGAAGCAGATAAGACTTCTGGGAAAAGAACACACGAGATGGCGTTCAGGGACGAAAGCCCCGAGGAACGGAATGTTAATGCGGAAATTGAACCAAGAAGAAGTCAGAGATCTAGAATCTCAAAATCTTTTGGTCCAGATTTCATAGCATATGCTATTGAGAGCGAGCCTCAAACATTTAAAGAGGCTATGTCAACCCCAGAAGCACAAATGTGGAAAGAAGCTATAAATAGCGAAATAGAATCCATACTAAGTAATCATACTTGGGAATTGGTAAACTTGCCTCCTGGAAGTAAACCAATTGGGTGTAAGTGGATTTTCAAACGAAAATTAAAACCGATGGATCTATCGATAAGTACAAGGCTAGATTAGTAGCCAAGGGTTATCGGCAAAAAGAAGGACTTGACTACTTCGATACTTATTCACCAGTAATAAGAATAACATCCATTCGGATGTTGATTGCGATTGCAGTATTGCACAACTTAGATATCCATCAAATGGATGTCAAGACTGCATTCTAAATGGTGAATTAAATGAAGAAATTTATATGGAGCAACCTGAAGGATTTATAGTCAAGAACAAGAACACAAGGTGTGTAAATTGGTAAAATCCTTATACGGTTTAAAGCAGGCTCCAAAACAATGGCATGAGAAATTTGATAGTGTCATGATCAAAGATGGATTCACTATCAATAAATGCGATAAGTGTGTTTACACGAAAACAGTTGGAGATGCATGTATCATTGTTTGTCTTTATGTAAACGACATGTTGATACTTGGGACTAATATTGAGATTATTAAGTCCATTAAAAGAATGTTATCCAGCTGTTTTGATATGAAGGATCTGGGGGTTGCTGATGTAATTTTAGGAATTAAAATTACTAGAACACCAGATGGAATCAGTCTATCTCAATCTCACTACGTGGATAAGATGATAGAAAGATTCAAGAATCATGGGATAAAAGAGAATACAAATCCTTTTCTCCCACACGTCCACCTTCATAAGAATACAGGAACTGGAATACGCCAGTTGGAGTATTCTCAGATTATCGGAAGTCTAATGTATTTAATGAATTGCACTAGACCCGATATTGCTTGCACTGTAAGCAAGTTAAGTAGATACACTAGCAATCCTAGTGATCTACACTGGACCGCTCTACTACGAGTATTGGGTTACGTATCACATACCAAGGAATATTGTGTGTTGAATTATAATAGAAAATATTGTGTGCAATGTCTGATATATATATATATATATATATATATATATAGAGAGAGAGAGAGAGGTTACTGTGCCTCAGCTGACAGCTGAGAGAGTTTCTCAGCCGGCGGTGAGGCGGCCGAATATATGCCACATATCGGTGGCAGAGTATAGGCGTCAAAAAAATAAAAAAAAATCCCGCCTAAAGATCGTCAATCAATTGACCAAAATACCCCTTTTTACTTCTAAACTAGTAAAAACTCATTCACAACAAAATTTCCCTAAAATATTTGTAATTTACAGAGAATTTTCTATTGAATATATCTACAGTTATAAAATTCTTAATTCTACTACATCGAAATTATAATAGAAAAAAAAATGGATCAAGATAATGAGAAATAAACAGCAGCAGTGAAAAGTAAAAAACATGCGTAAAAACATAAAAAAAAACTAATTTTTTATATAATTTTTTTATTATTTTATTTCGGGTTATTTTCAATTCATATAGGTTTAATAAAAGAAACTGAAATGAATAGAAAAAAATGAAATTTAATGTGGGGCAGCCGTATATTGTTTGTTCTATTACAAATGTACAGTGTAAAAAATAAAGAAATACAATGGTTAATAATTTTTCAGATATTTTATAAATCAGATATTTACGTAACTGCCACAATATTTGCAAGTTGGTTGGATAATATTCCATCTAATTTTAAAATGAACTGCGACTATGATCGGTCAAGGTACTAAAAAATTGTTTTATATTAATGTATGTTATAAATTGGATCCAGGTCGCAGTACACATACACTCAAAAATATAATCAAAAATATATATATAACTTTAAATTTTATATCACGACTGCGACCCTAGTCGCATTCCTTATTTGCATAGAAATAACAGACGAAATATGCTATCGTTAAGCACTGCGAACACAGTCACTATCTTTTTTCACATGACTTATGTAACAGAATTTTGATCGTTTTTCAAAATCGGCGATCATAGTTGCAGTCATAGTACAAAATTTTCGATCACTGCGATCATGGTCCCAGACTTAATATATATAACTTTTCAATTTTATATCACGACCGCGACTTTAGTCGCATAACTTATTCGCATAGAAATAACAGACGAAACATGCTATCGTTCCAGCACTGCGACCATAGTCGCTGTCTTTTTTCGCATGCCTTATGTAACAAAATTTTGATCGTTTTACAAAGTAGATTAGCCCTGCGACCGTGAGATCAGTCCGCGTATATCACATCTTATAAAATACTATATTAATTACTTTGAATTAATTGAAATAATTAATATTCTATCTACTGTGATACAACAACAGTCTTGAAAAAAGAGATGCACTAATATTAATCTCGATAAAGGAAAGATGTGCATTATACGTAATCTAAATATATAGGAAAAATATTCTATAAAAAGTTAATTTGTAGTTCACATAATAAACCTCTGGAAAAAAAAGAAATTCTTCGAATTCTCCCGCCATAAATGCTTCAATTAAATATTTAATTTCTTTTTACCACTTCTTCGAATACTCAACCGTCACCTATAATAATTATTATTACTATTTATGTTGTTACACATTATTGACCTTTTTATATTGCTTGTAACTAATATATTATCTCATATCGAAAAACGATATTTGTGCTCTTCGTTTTCAATTTGATTTCAAACTTCCAGAAAATAATGTCTTCCCTATCTTCTTCCTCTGGACACTCAGATTTCAACTTCAATTATTCTCCCACCGGTCCTCTTTCTTCAGGGTATTCTAGTGAATCTGATAGCAGTCTGGACTTCACTCCTTTTGACTATCTCACTACATCAAATAATATTTTATCTGATCCTCCTCTTCATGAGGATGATGAAGTTTTGATGGGGCTTAGTGAGGAAGAACTTATTCCTCTGCCACTTTACAAAGATATGCTTGATGAAAACATGTCCTCTGATGCTGGAGGCTCGCTTTCTTTGAGCATATCTTTTATAGGTTCTTCTCGACACAGATCGGAAGAAGAGCTTGATAGAGACGATCCATTCTGAGAGTTTATCGATGAACCAAAGCACCCTCAAAAAGAGGAAGAAACTGAGGAGTACTGCGAGCCAGACGACGAGGGAGAAGATGAGGAAGTAAGTGATGAACAGGAAGACGAGAAGAATGAAGACGATGAATCTGCTTATGATGGTGATGACGACGAGAATTAGGATTTCCTGATCTTATGATATTCAACGTTATTTTGTCTTCTTTTAAGAGCTTTTAATGCATTTTTTTTGTAAGGTCTCTTTCTGACTATATTATGTTATAAATAAAATTTACTTCTACCTGTAAAATAATCTTTCATCTTTTTAAAATACATATAAAGTATGTCGTATAGTTATTATTTCTGCATATTATCTGCGATAATGGTCGTAGTACTCAGATAATAATTACATATGAAACTGCGACCACGGTCGCTGTTCAGTCATAAATAGTTTAATCGCTTTGCATTCAATAAAGTTAATAAAAGCGACCATGGTCGCAGTCCAAAATTAAACTATATAACAGATGATACTGCGAACATAATCGCAATCCTCTCAAATCAGTATATTTCACTGTATATCACAAATTATAAAACTGATCTTTTTAAAATACATATAAAGTATGTCATATAGATATTATTTCTGCATCTTATTTGCAATAATGGTCGCAGTACTCAGATAATAATTATATATGAAACTACGACCACGGTCGCTGTCCAGTCATAAATAGTTTAATCGCTTTGCATTCAATAAAGTTAATAACAGAGCTATATAACAGATGATACTGCGAACATAATCGCAATCCTCTCAAATCAGTATATTTCACTGTATATCACAAATTATAAAACTGCGACTGCTGTTCTTCAACACTACGACTATAGTCGCAGTCCTTGTGCAATATGTAAAAAAAAATAATAGTTTATAGGCGGCTGAGACAACAGTCACAGTGAAGCACAAATATATAAAATAATACGTAAACTGCGACTATAGTATCAGTTCTTAGTCACCGTTATTACATTTAACCTAGCAAAACAATCATCCACGAAATGTTGTCGTTAAGCACTGCAATCATAGTCGCAGTCCTTTTTCGCATGCAATATGTAAAAAAATAATAATAATTTATGATTGTAGACTGCGACAAAGGGTACTTTTAAAATTACTGAGAAATTATTTATTGACCACTACAAGCTTAGGCGCATTCCTAAATATATAATATTTGCGTAAATTTTTTTAAAACTATTGAGAAATTATTTTATTGACCACTAGGAGCTTAGATGCATTCCTAAAATATATAAAATCTAGCAAAAAAAGATTTAATAAAAAAGCATCCAAATTTGTTTCGTGATTTGATGAAGTTGCACTTGAAGAGACACGATTCATATTCAGTTTGGTCGCAGTTATAAAAGATAATTGTGACAATATTGACTAACGTCAGAAATATAAAAAAATAATAAACTATACAGATCCACTATCTTTTACCGCATGGGCATTTAGTAATTTCAACTGTTTCAATAGGCGGGCCGTCCTTCCTAGTGTGGCTAATAATGTGCTACGTCACCGAAGGCTGAGAGGGACTCTCAGCCGTCGGCTGATATACATATTTCTGATATATATATATATATATATATATATATATATATATATATATATATTATATATATATATATATATATATATATATATATATATATATGGGGTTACTGTACCTCAGCCGACAGCTGAGAGAGTTTCTCAGCCGGCGGTGACATGGCCGAATATATGCCACATATCGGTTGCAGAGTGTAGGTGCCAAAAAAATCAAAAAAATCCCGCCTAAAGAATCGTCAATCAAATTGACCAAAATACCCCTTTTTACTTCTAAACTAGCAACAACTCATCCACAACAAGATTTTTCCTAAAATATTTGTAATTTACAGAGAATTTTCTATTGAATATATATACAGTTATAAAATTCCTAATTCTACTACATCAAAATTATAATAGAAAAAATGGATTAAGATAATGAGAAATAAACAGCAGCAGTGAAAAGTAAAAAACATGCGTAAAACATAAAAAAATGTTTTTTTATTATTTTATTTCATGTTATTTTCAATTCATATATGTTTAATAAAAGAAACTAAAATGAATAGAAAAAATGAAATTTAATGTGGGGCAGCCGTATAATGTATTTTCTATTACAAATGTACAGTGTAAAAAATAATGAAATACAATGATTAATAATTTTGCAGATATTTTATAAATCAGATATTCCGTAACTACCACAATATTTGCAGATTGGTTGGATAATATTCCATCCAATTTTAAAATGAACTGCGACTATGGTCGGTCAAGCTATTAAAAAATTGTTTTATTCTTAATGTATATTATAAATTAGATTCAGGTCGCAGTACACATACATTCAAAACTATAATAAAATATATATATATATATATATATATATATATATATATAACTTTCAATTTTATATCACGACTGCGACCCTAGTCGCATTCCTTTTTTGCATAGAATTAACAGACGAAATATGCTATCGTTCAGCACTGCGACCACAGTCACTGTCTTTTTTCGCATAACTTATGTAACAGAATTTTGATCGTTTTTCAAGTCAGCGATCATAGTCACAGTCATAGTACAAAATTTCGATCACTGCGACCATGGTCGTAGACTTAATATATATAACTTTTCAATTTTATATCACGACTGCGACTTTAGTCACATTCCTTATTCGCATAGAAATAACTGACGAAACATGCTATCGTTCAGCATTGCGACCACAGTCGCTGTCTTTTTTCGCATGCCTTATGTAACAGAATTTTGATCGTTTTCAAAGTCTACGATCATAGTCGCAATCATAGTACAAAATTTTCGATCACTGCGACCATGGTCGCAGACTTAATATATATAACTTTCAATTTTATATCACGACTGCGACCCTAGTCGCATTCCTTATTCGCATAGAAATAACAGACAAAACATGTTATAGTTCAGCACTGTGACCACAGTCGCTATCTTTTTTCGCATGCCTTATGTAACAGAATTTTGATCGTTTTTCAAAGTAGATTAGCCCTGTGACCGTGAGATCAGTCCGCATATATCACATCTTATATGATACTATATTAATTACTCTGAATTAGTTGAAATAATTAATATTCTATCTACCGTGATACAACAACAGTCTCGAAAAAAAGAGATGCACTAATATTAATCTCGATAAAGGAAAGATGTACACCATACATAATCTAAATATATAGGAAAAATATTCTATAAAAAGTTAATTTGTAGTTCACTTTATAAACCTCTGGGAAAAAAGGAACTCTTCAGATTCTCCCGCCATAACTGCTTCAATTAAATATTTAATTTCTTTTTACCACTTCTTCGAGTACTCAACCGTCACCTATAACAATTATTATTACTATTCATATTGTTTCACATTATTGACCTTTTTATAGTGCTTGTAACTAATATATTATCTCATATCTAAAAACGATATTTATGCTCTTCGTTTTCAATTTGATTTCAAACTTCTAGAAAATAATGTCTTCCCCATCTTCTTCCTCTGAACACTCAGATTTTAACTTCAATCATTCTCCCACCGGTCCTCTTTCTTCAGGGTATTCTAGTGAATCTGATAGCAGTATGAACTTCACTCTTTTGACTATATCACTATATCAAATAATATTTTATCTGATCCTCCTCTTCATGAGGATGATGAAGTTTTCATGGGGCTTAGTGAGGAGGAACTTATTCCTCTGCCACTTCACAGAGACATGCTTGATGAAAGCATGTCCTCTGATGCTGGGGGCTCACTTTCTTTGAGCATATCTTTTACAGGTTCTTCTCTACACGGGTCGAAAGAAGAGCTTGATACAGACGATCTATTCTGGGAGTTTATCGATGAACCAAAGCACCCTCAAAAAGAGGAAGAAACTGAGGAGTACTGCGAGTCGGACGATGAGAGGAGAAGATGAGGAAATAAGTGATGAACAGGAAGACGAGGAGAATGAAGATGACGAATCTGCTTATGATGGTGATGACGACGAGGATTAGGATTTCCTGATCTTCTGATATTCAACGTTATTTTGTCTTCTTTTAAGAGCTTTTAATGCACTTTTTTTGTAAGGCCTCTTTCTGACCATATTATGTTATAAATAAAATTTACTTCTATCTGTAAAATAATCTTTCATCTTTTTAAAATATATATAAAGTATATCATATAGTTATTATTTCTGCATCTTATCTGCGATAATGGTCGCAATACTCAGATAATAATTACATATGAAACTACGACCACGGTCGCTGTCCAGTCATAAATAGTTTAATCGCTTTGCATTCAATATAATGTACTTTTTTTATAAGGTCTCTTTCTGACCATATTATGTTATAAATAAAATTTACTTCTATCTATAAAATAATTTTTCATCTTTTTAAAATACATATAAAGTATGAAGTATAATTATTATTTCTGCATCTTATTTGCGATAATGGTCGCAGTACTGAGATAATATTTACATATGAAACTGCGACCACGGTCGCTGTCCAGTCATAAATAGTTTAATCGTTTTACATTCAATAAGTTAATAACATCGACCATGATCGCAGTCCAAAATTAAACTATATAACAGATGATACTGCGAACATAATCGCTATCCTCTCAAATCAGTATATTTCACTGTATATCACAAATTATAAAACTGCGACTGCTGTCCTTCAACACTGCGACCATAGTCGCAGTCCTTAATCGCATGTAATATGTAAAGAAATAATAGTTTATAGGCGGCTGAGACAACAGTCACAGTGAAGAAACAAATATATAAAATAATACGTAAACTGCGACTATAATATCAGTTCTTAGTCACCGTTATTACATTTAACCTAGCAAAACAATCATCTACGACATGTTGTCTTAAGCACCGCGATCATAGTCGCAGTCCTTATTCGCATACAATATGTAAAAAAAATAATAATTTATAATTGTAGACTGCGACAAAGGGTGCATTTAAAACTACTGAGAAATTATTTTTTTGACAACTACAAGCTTAGGCGCATTCCTAAAATATATAAAACCTAACAAAAAAGATTTAATAAAGAAACATTCAAATTTGTTTCGTGATTTGATGAAGTTGCACTTGAAGAGACACGATTCATATTCAGTTGGTCGTAGTTTGGTCGCAGTTATAAAAGATAATTGTGACAATATTGACTAATGTCAGAAATATAAAAAAATAATAAACTATACAGATCCACTATCTTTTACCGCTGGGCCATTTAGTAATTTCAACTGTTTCAATAGGCGGGCCGTCCTTCATAGTGTGGCTAATAATGTGCCACGTCACCGCAGGCTGAGAGGGACTCTCACCTGTCGGCTGATATACATATTTCTGTATATATATATATATATATATATATACCCCGAATCCTTCCAACTCAAACACAATCCTCCGACATTCGAATACAAGATCCACTCCGTTGAAGTTGATTTATATTATTTTAAGTATCGATAAACTAAAAATCAAGTGTTTTGAATACTTTTTGCACAACCATCAAGCGACGCAAAATGGACGGTTGAAAGTAGTGAGTTGGTTAGATCTATGTCTTTAGACATACAAATTCTCGATCCGACCATTTGATTATGATCTAAACATTTAAAAAAATAACCCAACAAACCAATTTTTGTTAGGTGTCAAATGTTCTACACCGTTAAACTAGCCAACTCACTATTTAGGCCGTCCGTTTTTCACCTACTTGATGCATAGACAAAAAGTAATTAAAACATTTGATTTTGGTCTATAAATACTTAAAATAATATAGATCTATTTCAACAGAGTAGATCTTGTATTCGAATGTCGGAGAGTCGTATTTGAGTTGGAATGATTCAGACTCAAATCCTTTTGGAAAGACACAAGTTTACCCCCCCTCTCATATATATATATATATATATATATATATATATATATATATATAATATATATATATATATATATATGAGAGGGGGGGTAAACTTGTGTCTTTCCAAAAGGATTTGAGAGAGAGAGAGAGAGAGAGAGAGAGAGAGAGAGAGAGAGAGAGAGATACTTGTGTCATTCTGAAAGAATTCGACTCGAATCCTTCCTACTCAAATACAACCCTCCGACATTCGAATGCAAGATCCACTCCGTTGAAGTTGATCTATATTATTTCAAGTATCTTTAAGTTAAAAATTTAGTGTTTTTAATACTTTTTGGCCATCCATCAAGCGACACAAATTGATGGCCGAAAGCAGTGAGTTGTTTAGATTTATGTTTTTAGACACACAAATTCTCGATCTGACCATTTGATCATGATCTAAACATTTAAAAATTCCTACAAACTAATTTTTGTTAGGTTTCAAACATTTTATACCGTTAAACTAATCAACTCACTGTTTAGGTTGTCCGTTTTACCCTACTTGATTCATGGGCAAAAAAGTATTCAAAACACTTTATTTTTGGTTTATAAATACTTGAAATAATATATATCAACTTCAACAGAGTGGATCTTGTATACGAATGTCGGATGTTGGTATTTGAGTGAGAAGGATTCGGCCTCAAATCCTTCCGAAATGACACAAGTCTATCCTCTCTCTCCTCTCTTTCTCTCTCTCTCTCTCTCTCTCTCTCTCTCTCTCTCTA
>JAVJIF010025036.1:0-67500 GCA_038442645.1 Agave tequilana | reverse complement strand
CACATCTTTTTTCAAAACTTGAGAACTTTTAAAAACTTTCTATAAATGGCTCCTATTATAGGAAGTAGGGAAATATCATTAGAGAGTTAAAATGGTCATTAAACAACTGATAAAACGCTAATAAAGTGGACAAATTCAATTGAATTCAAAAATGCTTATTATAATTTGAAATTAAGGCTAAGCGACATAATACAACTGTCGAAAGTTTAGGGAGTCGTTGACAGCTCTGAGTGCAACGGCTATATTTTAACTGTTGCGGATGTCACGCCCTACTTCTCAAAATATACAATAGCGGGAACGCAACGAGTCTCCTACTAATATCCAGGGAAATCTTAAGTACCACGATACCTCGGACTTCCAATCTGGGCATGTAAACCCAGAGTTATCAGAAAGTGACCTAGTGAGTGGTAAAATGAAGGAAACAGTTATATATTTGAATTACTGTAGTACAATCGCGATAATATATAATACATGTTTAAATACCAGTGATACAATATAATAATATAACAATCGATAACATATACAAGGGTTATTTTAGCACTATAACATTAACAATGTCTAACATGTTACAATGGGATTACCTTTACGATATTATACAAAACATAATTAAAATAATAATTATATTTACTTGGAAAGTGTCATATATATGTAATATGAGTTAAGAGATATAATTTAATTATATATTAATGAAGTCAGTTTATATTATTAACATATATCAAGTCTTACTTTATTATATTTATTATTTATACTAATAGTACAATAACATGATAATATAGTGATGCCAAATATGAACATCTATACACGAAATAAGCAGAAGTAATCACAGTATAGTACAAATGTATCCACAGAGAATATGTGAAACAGAGAATACATGAAATGTAAAGGATACATGTATATGAATAGTGTGTCTGTGAAAAATATAAGAAGTGTAATGTACACATGTGACATGGTGGTGGATAAAATAATAAGAAGTGTAACAAGTATAAGTAGACAATAATATACATGTATCGAGCATGTCATGTGATTTATACAATAATAACAATCAGTGTCATCTAGTATTTTAATCAATCTCTTCCAGCGTCTCATACCACTGGCAGTTCATATCGGAGCCCGTACTCTAACCGAACCCATCCAAATATAGCATACGGGTACAATTATTCGAACGAGAGAGTGAAAATAACAAGCATTCTTGATGCCACTATTGTTTATATTATTTTATTATGTTAATTGAAAATCTAATAGTTGAGGAGCTCTAATCAGGTGGGTGTATCCTATGCACACCCGGGATCACGACCTTATACAGTTCCCTAGTTGCTGATGTACGGGGGGGAGTTGACAGCGTATTGCAAAATTTTCTTGAATCAATAAAAAATATAACAACTCAAAATTTCAACTACAAGAGAGAAAAGACACTCAAACTCAGATCTTCTATTTGTTTAAGGTTAGATTCTTTGCGTAGCGGTAGAAAGTAAATCTTGTTTTTCGTTAACCGAGTGAACGTCAAGTTCTTTTGAAAATCTTCTTCTTGGATCACAATGGAGTAGCACAGCTCCTATCCAATGAAATCTCAAAAGACTTAGACAAAAACTTAACTCAATAAGTTGATAGAAGGGTTTAATTTTTTATGAGTATTCCTCAACTGAAAAATTCTGATCCCTTTTCAATAGCAAACTGAGCTATTTATAGAGGTTTCAGGGTAAAACTGTCTCCTAAAAACCCTCCATAACGGGGGTTAACTCTCCTCATTACGTGGGCAATACTTGACCCGGAGATTCGGGTCGTTCTCGCTCATGAATTCAAGTAGTAATCCCAACCTGGAGATCTCTTCAGGGTTCGTCAGTGCTAAAATGAGATCTAGCCCGTGTCGCTCATCTTCCTCGCTTCCTCGCTTGCATAATATTTGAATCATAGAGCAATTTATGAGCCTAGTACAAAATTTAATAGCATTATGTACTGCTTATCGATGCTTTTCCCGGAGTCATATATTGTCATTTTGTATGTTGTCATTTTGTATGTAATTGGTCATCCTTGGTACAAACAGGCTATGATGTTTGTGTGCTGAGTAGGGATGCCACCGGATGCGAATTATCCACGGATATTCGCATTCGAATCCACCTCCAATCCGAATATGGATATCATTTTTTCACATATGTCAATATTCGTATACATATATGTATCCAAAAGTTAGGGCGGATACAGATATGGTAAAAGCAATATCTTATTCGTATCCGATCCGATATCTAAATGTTGGGCGCTTTATAATGATATCCGTATGAAAGAGATTATCTTTCAATAGAATAAGATATTACATTTTGATATTTTGAGTTGGTGAAAAAGTAATAGTGGAAAGTATTCGATTCTTGAAAGAGTAGCACGAGATATTTTGAGTATTTCGATATCAACCGTGACATCCGAATCGACATTTAGCATCGGAGGTTGTGTAATCCATTACTACCGAATGACAATGTATACGGTGAAAGTGTTGAATGTACACAATAATATCATAGTATGTATCACATTTAATATTATTATAGATGAGATGAAAAGTAATATAAGTATATCCGTTTAGTTTATCTTCAACCGTATCCATTTTAACATATTCAATTAGTATCTGCATCCGATCCGCTAATATCTGATATCTGATTTTGGCGAATACGGATATCATTTTTTACATCCGCCAATATCCGTATCTATATTCGTATCCGAAGGTTAGATGCGGATACGGCTATGGTGAAAGCAATATCTGATCCGTATCTGATCCGATGGCACCCCTAGTGCCGAGCCTTTATAATAGTATTGACGGGTGTTGCAGGCAATGATGATTTCCTATTTGGGGACGATTAGCAACCGACCCTTGAAAATGATGGGTATGGATGGCTAAGTATGGATATAAAATCTGAGCCTGGCATGCACCTTGAGTGGCTCTTGGTTTCTTAGGTTGTCCATACAGGTTCCTTCAATGTTTTGTCGAAAAAGGTCGTGATGATTGACACAGAGAAATTGTTAGCAACCAAGCACGACAATATGCTTTAGGACGGCTAACACGAATGAAAATGTAGCATATATGAGCCTTCCACATAACAACTAAGGTTCACAATGATATTGTTGTTTTTAACATTCTCAATATTTTGTGGGTACATGGATGTTACAAGGATGACTAATTATAATGTAGCCACGTTGCAAGATATACATTGCCACATTCAATACAATGACAAAGAATAACAAGAAGGCAATGATATTCAGCATTCTGGTCATCTTTTATTCTTGATTTTTTGCCTTTTTACTAACTTGTGCATAATCTTCACTGTTTGGTTAGGGGTGGAACTGAGGAAGTGAGAAAGTAGTAATAATTTCCTTTGAAACTTGGGAATTAGTTAATGGGTTTTTCGTGTTTGGATATTGTTGGGAAGTGTGATTTGAAAAATGTTATATTTTTTTCGATTTTCGATGGTAATGTGAAAGTAATATGACCATAAAGTGACCACAAAATAATATAAAATAAAAATTAATTAAGAAAATAAAAATTAGATTGTAATTAGAATGCAAATGAGATTTACTTGATCACAAAATTAACTGTTTTAAGTTTCAACTTATTAAAAATGAGATTTACATGACCACAAAATTAACTGTAGCATCCTGAAAGTGAGGAAGTGATTGTGTAAAAGGAAAAAGAGAAAAGAAAAAAAGTTTCTCATTTTCTTTTTTCTGTGTTTGATTATATAGAGAAATGAGCAATTATACTTTCTCATTTCCTTACTCCCGCCCACTTCCTTGCAACCAAACATGCCCTATATAATCCTCCCTTGTGCTTGTACTACTTGTTGCATCATCTTTGGACTTAGGTTTTCATTCAAAAAAGTTACATTGCCTGTTTGGATAGTTTTCACAACCCAAAAATACAACCCCTTGTTCTTTCTTATCTGGCTTTGCCTTAAAGGGGTTTCAATGTCGCAGTAGCATTTCTTCCTCTCATATTCTCAATGGTTGATGGAATCTGTGTCTCCTGCAGAAACTATACTACTTACCTCTTGTATTTGTATGCTTTGCTGATGTCTTCTAGGCTGGTTACAATATCTTCATCTTTGTTGCAGGCTTCTTATTCCTTTAAATTTGGGGAGGTGGTTGAAATGTGCTGCATCAGCTTTTTTCTGGACTTGTTGCTTCTCTCTTTTCTCTTGAAGCTGTTGAAGCTTCTTTCTGCTTATTTATATCTTTGTTGTGGCCGCAAACACCATTCTTGTTGCTGCTGGACATTTGATGAGGTGGGTGAAACCACCAACTTATATATTTGTTGTAGCCTTGTATCCCCTACAATGATGTTCCTTTGTTGAAGCTTTAGCAGTACTTGTTGCTGGAACTCTTTTTCTGGTTTGTTAATCTCATGTGAAGGTGGCCCACTTAACCTTAATTATTTGCATTGGATTCCTATTAAAGTTAACTGATATTAAGGGTGCCCATATTAAAGTCACATTTATATAGTTATTTGGTCACTTGAAATATAAAGGGTACCATGATGGAAAGGTTTATTTCAAGGGGACTTATTTGCAAATGTGCGACCCACTTTTCTCCTCCTGAAAAGAAACAAAACTAACGCTCATTTTATCGTAAGTATCTCCATCAGAAAAGAAAGAGAGTTTTGTGAAAGGAAAAGGAGCAGAGAAAAGAGGATCCATTGCAATTAGGGTTTGCAGATTCAAGAGTAAGGAATCAAGGTCTTCTCCAACCTTCATCCAATCTTCACCAATGGCTTCAGGTATGGTGATTTACAGTATTGCATATTTAGGGTTTTTTATCTATTCTTGAGATGTTTTATTGATTCTTGATCCATGGTTTCAATTAATCCGCATTATAGATGTATAATATTTCCAACATTTGGTATCAGAGCCATGATTAAAGAATCAATAAATCTTGGATTTAGGAATTATGAAAAGTTAGGGTTTTTGATTAACGATTCAATTTTTGATCATTTTAATTGTACAATTTGTAGAGGATTTAATAGCCCTAATATGATGTTCATATTCCTCTAATTATGCAATTAATAGGGATCAAAATTTAGGATTTTAGAAACCCTAATTTTTCCTAATTTTCCCGATTTTTCCCTAAAATTTTGGAATCGGGTGATAATCTGGAACAGCTCTTCGGTAACTGTTTCGTGGAGTATTAGTCGACTATAGTTATGGATTAGTCGACTAATAGTCCATCCAGAAAGTTACCCGACTCTCTGTTGGATTCAGGAGTCGACTTATAACTTTTGATTAGTCGACTAGTAAAGTGTATAGTCGACTAACCATTTTGTCAAGTCGACTAATTTTCAACCGAAAGTTTGTCTTCCCACAGGAGTCGACTAATTAAATGTCAAGTCGACTTATAAAGTTTATAGTCGACTAATAATTTGGGTATAGTCGACTAATTTCCTTTTGTTGTAGTCGACTAGACCTAATCTGTAGTCGACTTGTCTTGACCCAAGTCGACTAGTCCTTTCTTGTAGTCGACTAATACTTGTTTAAATCAATCATTAAAGTACGTTACACATTTAAGTTATTGTGTTAATATAGATTGATGCTTGGTCATGTAATGTATTGAGATATTATGGCTTTACTCAAATGAAAGAATTAGAGAATATTATTGGTTAGTTTTGTATTCATAAGGCTTATTGATTTAGTAGTTGCCAAAGTGACCTAGGTTAGTAAATCTTATGAATATATAACTACATAAAAGACTTGTCAATGTAAGTGACATTAAAGACAATAATATTCTCGATGGCGGTTCTAATTAGGAGATTGGGACTGGCCCAAAGGAAAATCTCTTTCAAATAATTATGAACCGGATAGGGTAGTATAATTTATGTAACTTAGTGGTGTAGAATTGGATACCCAAAGGTAACAAGACTTACTATCTGAGTAACATAAATTATATTAGACCTACATAGGTGATAAAAGTTCTCACCTAAAGAGTGAACACTAGATATGCTTAGGTTTCGCCCAAAGGAGAAATCAAAGTGATATCAATAGTTCATCTTAATTAAATTTAAAACTTGTATTGATTCGAGGCATTAATGTGAGCTTGTCCTATTATGTTTCAGTGAACGTCCCTACTTCCCTCCACACTCATGCCACTAGCATTCCAGCCTTAGACGGTACAAACTTCTCAGAATGGTTTGAACATGTACAGTTTACACTGGGTGTCCTAGACCTAGACATGGCCTTAATAGTTGACAAACATGATGAAGTAACTGCTGAGAGTAAGCAGAACAGGTCAGCCATGCAAAAGCTTGGGAAAGGTCTAATAGGCTCAGTCTAATGTTCATTAAGATGACCATAGCTAATAACATCAAGACTTCACTCCCTCCTACAACTAAAGCATCTGAACTGTTAACTGCTGTCAAAGACCGATTTAAGTCAGCAGATAAGTCATTAGCTGGTACCTTAATGGCTGAACTTACCACCATGAAATATGATGGTAATAGAGGAGTTCAGCAACACATTCTAAACATGTCTGATAAGGCTGCTAAGCTAGGATCACTGGGTATGAAGGTTGATGAGTCCTTCTTGGTTCAATTTATCCTCAACTCACTTCCTTCACAGTTTGGGCCATTCAAGATCCACTACAATACTCATAAGGATAAGTGGAACTTAAATGAGCTAACTGGTATGTGTGTTCAAGAGGAGGTGAGACTGAGGCAAGAAGGACAGCACTCAGTGTGGCAGTAACTTCAAGGGGTATCCATAAGAAAGGTAAATATGGAAGAGGTAAGAGATTTCCATCAAATAAAGGAAATGACCATGGGGAAAGTAGCCAAGGTCATAGAAAAGCTTTCACTGTCAAATGCTACTTCTGTGGCAGAAAAGGACATGTGAAGAAGGACTGCAACAAGAGGAAAGCTTGGTTCGAAAAGAAAGGGATTCCTTACAACCAGGAAACCGAAGGAAAGTGAGAGATTCGTCTTTATGGGGAACCGTCTCAAAGTGGAGGTCGAATATGTTGGTGTTTATCGACTACTCTTGGAGACGGGACATCAGATGGATCTTGAGGATACTTTTTATGTACCTTCGATTTCAAGAAACTTAATGTCTTTATCCAAATTAGATGTTTTTGGATATTCTGTTTTGTTTAGTTGTGGAAAACTCTCTTTAGTGTATAATTCAATTCCGGTTGGACATGAAATTTATGTGATGGTTTATATAAAATTTCATTGAATGATGAGTTTGCACAATCTTTATTATCTCTGCATTCGAATGTTGGTATAAAACGTGGCTTAATAAATGAAAAATCCTCAATCTTGTGGCATAGGAGACTGGGGCATATCTCCAGGGATAGAATAATAAGATTAGTGAAGACTGGAATTTGGATAACCTAGACTTTACTGATTTTGATGTGTGTGTGGATTGTATTAAAGGAAAACAAACCAAACACACTAAGAAAGGTGCCACAAGAAGTAAAGAACTCCTTGAAATAATTCATACAGATATATGCGGACCACTCTCCATTCCATGTTTTACTGGAGAGAGGTATTTCATTACCTTTATAGATGATCTATCACGTTATGGTTATGTTTATCTAATTAATGAAAAGTCTCAGGCTGTTGACATCCTAGAGGTGTTCATTACAGAAGTCGAGAGACAATTAGATAGAAAGGTTAAAATCATTAGATCAGATAGAGGTGGTGAATTTTATGGTAGATATGATGAGTCAGGACAACATCCTGGTCCATTTGCCAAATTTCTAGAAAAGCGTGGCATTTGTGCTCAATACACAATGCCAGGTACGCCTCAGCAGAACGGTGTTGCTGAAAGGCGGAATAGAACTCTTATGGATATGGTTAGGAGCATGTTGAGCTTCTCAAATGTACCCAATTCATTGTGGAATGAAGCCTTAAAGACTGCTATGTATATCTTGAACAGGGTTCCTAGTAAGGCTGTCCCAACAACTCCTTTCGAGTTGTGGACTGGTAGGAAACCCAGTTTAAGACACTTACATGTTTGGGGTTGTCCAGCAGAGGCTAGAATTTATAATCCACAAGAAAAGAAATTAGACTTAAAAATCATATATGGGTATTTCATTGGTTATCCAGATAAGTCTAAGGGATACAAATTTTATTGTCCTAACCATAGTACAAGAATAGTTGAAACTGGTAATGCCAGATTTCTGGAAAATGGTGAAATTAGTGGGAGTGCTGAACCAAGAAAGGTAGATCTTGAAGTGGTAAGGGTAAATATCCCAATACCTTTCCTTCAAGAGAGATTGTTGTACCTCAGCTTGATCATCAAGTTGAGATTCCAGAACAACAAGTTAATGTTGGTTCACCACTCCATGAGGATATTCCCATTGAAAATATAGTAGAACCACCACAACCGGCAGCTTGAGAAGATCTCAAAAGGAAAGAAGATCTGCCATTTCAGATGACTATGTGGTGTATCTACAGGAATCTGACTATGATATTGGGATTAATAAAGATCCAGTTTCATTTTCACAAGCCATAGAATGCAATGATTCTAGTAAATGGGTTGATGCTATGAAAGATGAGTTGAAATCTATGGACCAAAATCAAGTCTGGGATCTCGTTGAATTGCCTTATAACTGTAAGAAAGTCGGGTGTAAATGGGTCTTTAAGACCAAGCGCGACTCTAAAGGTAATATCGAACGATATAAGGCTAGACTTGTGGCCAAAGGTTTCACTCAGAAAGAAGGCATTGACTATACAGAGACCTTCTCTCCAGTATCAAAGAAGGATTCTCTTAGAATCATTATGGCACTTGTAGCTCATTATGATTTGGAGTTACATCAAATGGATGTGAAAACTGCTTTTCTTAATGGAGATTTGGATGAGGATATCTACATGGAGCAACCTGAAGGGTTCGCAATTAAAGAACAAGAACACTTGGCTTGTAAATTAAAGAAATCTATATATGGACTTAAACAAGCTTCCAGGCAATGGTATATAAAGTTTAATGATACCATTACCTCTTTTGGATTTACAGAAAACACTGTTGATCAGTGTATATATCTAAAGATCAGTGGGAGCAAGTTTATTTTCTTGGTTCTGTATGTAGATGACATCTTATTAGCCAGTAGTGATCTTGGTTTGCTGTATGAAACTAAAAGTTATCTAACCAAGAACTTTCAGATGGTTGATATGGGTGAGACAAATTATGTTATTGGCATAGAGATCTTCAGGGATAGATCTCGAGGATTGCTAGGATTGTCTCAGAAAGGATATATCAATCGAGTCTTGGAAAGATTCCATATGGAAATGTGTTCAGTCAGTCCTGCACCCATTCAGAAGGGTGACAGATTAAGTGGTAGCCAGTGTCCCAGAAATGACTTAGAAAAGGGTCAAATGCAGAAAGTTCCGTATGCATCAGCTGTTGGGAGCTTGATGTATGCAAGCACTTGTACCAGGCCAGATATCAGTTTTGCTGTTGGGATGTTGGGAAGATACCAGAGCAATCCAGGAATGGAGCACTGGAAGTTAGCTAAGAAGGTTATGCGGTATCTTCAAGAGACGAAGGACCATATGCTCACATATAGGAGATCTGATCAGTTGGAGGTGATCGGCTATTCAGACTCAGATTTTGGTGGTTTCCCAGATAGCAGGAAGTCTACTTCAGGCTTCATTTTCTTGCTAGCAGGTGGGGCAATCTCGTGGAAGAGTGTGAAGCAGTCCATTATTGCTTCATCCACGATGGAGGCTGAGTTTATAGCATGTTTTGAAGCCTCGAATCATGCATTATGGTTAAGGAATTTCATCTCAGCACTTGGTGTAGTTGACTCTATTGCCAGGCCGCTGACGATATATTGTGATAATACAGCAGCCGTATTTTTCTCTAAGAATGGTAAGTACTCTAATGGTTCTAGACACATAGAACTTAAGTATTTGGTGGTTAGAGAAAGAGTTGAGAAACAAAAGGTGTCAATTGTAAGTATAAGTACCACTTTAATGGTTGCTGATCCAATGACAAAGGGATTGCCTCCAAAGACATTCAAGGAACATGTTGTAAGAATGGGTCTTTTGGGCAATCTGTAAATGTGTATTTTGGTACTTATGTAATTGACATTATTGTACAAATAAAAGTTTGTTTCTGTGTTTCCTGTTATCCAATTATGTGTGCACATATTATGTTTGGATGTTTGTTAAACAGGAAATGTCTTTACAAGACAATTACAGGGGTCATTTTGGTTATGAACTCAATTAGTAAGGGTTATCAATGTTGTGGTACATAGAAGGGAGTATGACGTGGATGTTGTATAACCGCTATGACTCGCATTGGTGGTCCAAGCTAATTACAGTATTACAGTTTTTTTTATATTTGGGCTTATCAGTTGTGTTTTTAAAATTCGTGCACGTGTCAAAGGTTTTTCAGTATGGAATCCAATGGAGTCAAAATGATTTTGAAAATGAGTCTTTTCTTTTATTTTGTTTTCTAAAGTTTTTAACCTAATCGGTTAGTGGCCCAAGTGGGAGAATGTTAATCTCATGTGAAGGTGGCCCACTTAACCTTAATTATTTGCATTGGATTCCTATTAAAGTTAACTGATATTAAGGGTGCTCATATTAAAGTCACATTTATATAGTTATTTGGTCACTTGAAATATAAAGGGTACCATGATGGAAAGGTTTATTTCAAGGGGACTTATTTGTAAATGTGCGACCCACTTTTCTCTTCCTGAAAAGAAACAAAAACTAACGCTCATTTTATCGTGAGTATCTCCATCAGAAAAGAAAGAGAGTTTTGTGAAAGGAAAAGGAGCAGAGAAAAGAGGATCCATTGCAATTAGGGTTTGCAGATTCAAGAGCAAGGAATCAAGGTCTTCTCCAACCTTCATCCAATCTTCACCAATGGCTTCAGGTATGGTGATTTACAGTATTGCATATTTAGGGTTTTTTATCTATTCTTGAGATGTTTTATTGATTCTTGATCCATGGTTTCAATTAATCCGCATTATAGATGTATAATATTTCCAACATGGTTCACTCCTCTCTCCAATTTTATGATGGATATGGTTTTTTTTTTTTTTTTGGGATACTGTTAGTTGGGGCTGTTGATGGCCTGTTGATTAGTTATTTATAAATTTCAAACCCTTTGGCTCATGTTACTACTTGTTGGGCTGATTTTTGTGTGGCATTGGCTGTTGAAAACTAGCCTTTGAGTTTATTTTTTGGAGGCTGCAACTGGTGCAATTTTTTGGTTGAATCTCTCGAAACAAATTTGGGTGGAAGCTTTCCGGGGGTGACCTGAGTTGGGGACAGGTTGGTTTTTTAGGGGTACATTTTGACCCAAACGGCTGTGTGATGAAAATGTCTCTGAGCGTGGCAAACCTTTGCTGCACATCCTTTTCTTCTATGAAATCTGACATTTGTACATTTGTTAGCTTTCTGGGCTGAAATTTTCAAACCAAACAGGCCCTTAGAAAGAAAGAGTGTAAGCTCGCCGAGGCGGCCGAGGACCACAAGAAGTGCCACTTTATTCGACAGGGGCGAGGTTAAGATGATACTGCAGGACATTCAGAAACCGCTGGAGACGAGCGCGGACGAATGGGTATAAACGTTTGTTGTATAATAGAAGAGTCACTTATTTTGTATCGCTCCAGTACAAAATGTGGTATTTTGACAACTTAACTAAAAGAGTCGAGTTCAAGGCATGGTGGCAAGCTCCAGGAGCAACACCCTTTGGTTGGCAGCCAACGAAAAATCAGTTGTTGTATTGTGGATGATTTTAAGTTGACAGTGCTGTTTTTGTTTCAGAGTTTTGAGTTGATGGTGTTGTTTTTGTCTCAGAATTTGAGTATAGAGTAACCTTGGACACGAGAGATTTCTACAGCTCACTCATTATCGCTTGCCTTTGCAACCAGAGAGACAACTAAGGCTCGCTCATTAGACTTTGCCACCAGAGAATTCTTAGTCTCACTCATTAGACTCATATAGCTTGCAACATACTATTTCATGGAACTAAGAGTAGGAAATTCTGTGGAAATAAGAGAAGACAATGGAGGTGGGAATACAGTTCAGACAAATTAACCAAGTTCGCACCCAAGAGATGCAATTAAGATGGCCAAATGAGCTTACAGCTAGCTACATTAACAGTAAGCAGATACGAGGGACTCTGCTGATTGAGATCAAGTCAATATCCCAGTGCAGAATCTCTCTCTCTCTCTCTCTCTCTCTCTCTCTCACACACACACACACACACACACACACAACACACACACAAGAACATAGAGAAGCATGGATCACCAATTTTTTCTCTCCATATCTTGGAAATTTTCATCAACTCTATATAATCTCTTCAACCCAAGCATGTAGAGCTGCTGTCATAAGCAATCAAAGACATTTGTCTGTACTGAATAAACTGCAAGTTCAACACAAATATAGAATTATAAACTGCAAAGTACAACTTTTTAGTCTGAAAAACAACCAACCATATTATTTCATAAATCAGTGAATGTAATAAAAGAAAACTGCACTGGACAGCGAGAGGAGCGTTTTTCTTGCTTCCTGATTAAAAAGACCAATAGAACAAAATGTAGGCCAGAGTTCAATAGCACACAGAGTAATAATCGAATTATCAACCATTGCAATGATATATAGATATTCAAATTTTTGGAATGTCCATAGATTATCAAGATCACACAGAAGAGTGTCAACTCATGGAAAGATTGAAAAGACAGTCTAGAATTTTTTGGTGCAGGAAACAAAAAAAAAATTGGCCTTTACACTAACAATAACAGTTTTGGAAAAATCGATTAGAACCGTGCTTCTTCAACTTTTAATTTTAGAAAAATGCTCATAGTTAAATAAAGAAAATTAATCACAAACTTTTGTGTTTAATTAACTTTTGAAAAAAATATCAATTTTTTTAAAGTCATTTAAAATATTAGCATATTATTTTCTATATCTTTTTTTTTTGGTGTAAGCACGTAATAACCATCAATTTTTAATTATCTCATTCTTAAATTCATAGAAGTATTATTGAAACATTTCCTTACTATCTTTTGTACACATAAATCAAATTTTGTTTACAATATCTAATAGAATATTTATATTAAAAATATTTATTTAATAATATTAATAAGCATAAAATAATTATATTTTACTATTATTTTTTGAATATTATTTAATGTGCATAGCACGTTCCTGGTATTCAAGTAGAAATAAAAACATAAAAATAAGTATTGGATCAATATGGAAAAATTAATGTGTGTGAGAGGGAGCAAGGTAAGGTCCTTCTCGCGAAAACCAGGATGGTCCTTCGCGTGATGGGGGCCGCCCATCAGCTACGCGTGATGCGGGCTGTCCATCACAGCTGATGGATGACCCGATTGGGAGAGAAAAACATGTTTGTGAGTGAGGCTCACAAAACACGTTATTTTTTGGGTTCACCCTTCCTTATCTAGGCTATAGATATGCCCAGATGGATGACTTCTTCGTGCGAAAGAGCTAACCTGAACCCATGTTTTCCATTAAAAAAAAAATGTTGATATTAAACTAAGTAAAAGCTGTAAAGATTTACTTTTATATTTCGGTCAAATATGTTTAAATCTTAGCTTATCTCGGAATATGATTTATGAGTTTTGTGTCAACTTTTCTGAAGGTATTGCTCAGCATCCCTTCTAAGAATTTAATTTCAATCTTTTCTTTGAAAATTCTTCTTCTGTTTTTAACCATATCCGTACCCAGCATTGTTAATGTCTTAAAAATCTTGTTAGATTTCAGCAAAAGTGAATATAGAAGTTTAAATTTTTTTTTTTGCCCCCACAGAAAGAAGAATAGTATGCTGAGAACATAAAATAATTGATGAATCATTAATGAATGCATTGTGGAAACAGTGTTAATTATACTTTTCAACTTTGTTCAAAAATTGCTAATCATCAACGTGAGAACAAAAAGCTGCTACAAGTAGTTAGCCCGTCAATTGAAATGTCAACGGCTCTGTGGGACCTTCTGAAAAAAAAGAGAAAAAGAAAATTAATTTGAAAGTGGGCCATGCGAAAAAGTCAGCTTCTGTTGTACTCAAGGGACACGGGTCATTGGTCTCCAATGCTACTCCTCTTCGGCCATTTGTTTCAATATTTTATCTTTTGAATGAATTTTTCATTTATTTAATAAATTTATAATAAGTAAATTTAATAAATATGTTATGTTTTAATTAATATTAAATATTATATTTTGTATTAATTAATTATTAAATATTAAATTTAAAAGTTCATGTATTAATTCAGTATTTAATAATATATTAAATATTAATTAAATTAAATTTATATATTGCTTTATATATTAATTAAATTTAGTAAAACATATTAATTAACTATTATTTCAAATTTAAACTTGTATTGTTTAAGTATTAAAAGATAGCTAATATATGCTCTGCTTAATAGTATTTGTTAATCATCATTAACAGAATCAAAATTGTCAAACCCATTTAAAAAAAAAAAAATAGAATGTCAACCCATCTCATAAAAAGTTGACTACTGCGCTCAGAAAATCATGCAGGCACAATATGATCCTCCGAGCTTTCTGGGTCACGTGCGGAATCATGTGACTTAGCTATTTTAATTGCTGGGTCTGGGACTTGTTGGAAGTCTGCTGGGCTGTTGGGCTCAGTTAAAAGAATCCTAAAAATCAATCGAAATTAGGCCTTCAAGCAATCTGCTGGGCCTTTGTGAGACGTCTGTTGGGTTCCCTTTTTTTTGCCCTTTCCATTGATTTTCTTCTCTTTTTTATGTAGAAAAAGAATTACGCAATCAGCCTTTACTGCACAATCAGGGTCTGTTTGGTTGTGGTAATTGGCCGTAATTCGTAAGTCATAATTGGTAAAGTCTTTACAGTTGTAAATGAGTTACATGCATCTAAGTTTTACGGTTTCTGATTGGTAATATAAAGTTGTAAGTGGGAAAGTGTATTGCATTTTACGTTGTTTGGTTGTCGTAATGTGTAAGTCGTAAGTGAAAAAGTTGACCACAAAATTAACTATTTGATGATTTAAAAAGTTTTAATATTGCAAATAAATATAAAAAATGTTAAATATTAAAAAATAATATTATTAACATAAAAAAATATTACAAATTTGCATCATCACAAAATTAACTATAACTGGACTGTAAATGAGTGATAATTGGGTTGCAAGTGAGTGGTACTTGAGTTGCATAAGTCTTTTACGAATTACGGTCCAAACAAACGTTGTAATTATAATTGGGTTGTAAGTCAGTTTGGTACTCTCTCGTACGTTTTCATTCTCAGTTTAGTTTTTCTTTTTTCTTCTCTCTCTTTTTAAACGGTGGATGAGCCCCTTATCTCCCAAATATTAAAAATAGAAAGTTGGGTAATAGTCGACATGCGCCATGCTAACAGATGGCTCTCCCTAGAAAAAACTTGGCAATAAATTACACCATAATATTAGCTTCAAGATTATTGAAAACAACAATTGAATTACGCAAAATAAAGTGGCCACAAAATTATCTTCTTTTTTACTCTTTTCCAATCCGAATTTTAAGAGACAAGTAGACCCATCTTGGTATTTCTTTTATGTCAGGTGAAAATAACATCAACGTTGTGAACATGTGGACAAGTTTTGAAGAAAAAGAGGGAAAAGCCTCCAGGTTATCAAAGACTCCCATCTATTATAGCTATTGTGAATGTCCAAGACTTGCGTCAAATTCAAATATATACTCGTGAACACTAAATACCAAATTTCTTTGCGTTATTAAAATTCAAATTTTAAGTGCAAGATAGAGATCAATCAAGTTGTTGCTTAAAGAATTGGGATAATTTCACAATAATACCTTCAATTTCTTTGATACTTAAAACTATGTACCCTCAATAATTTTTCAATACATCATGCTATCTTAAACTATTTAAATGTTACATGTTTGTACCCTTTGTTAGTTGGCTGTGAAATTCTTAGAACACGTGTGTTTCATGTGCAAATTAAGGATGAAAACGCCCTTTTTCTTCCCTCCAAACCCTTATTCCCTAATTCACCGAGGCATCACAAGATCCAGGCGGCGACGCAGATGGTGTCGCAGGTCCGGACCGAGGGTTTCGGCAGCTACATCGTGCGAACCTGGCCGCGATCGAAGCGGAGGCAGGAGAGGGGGAAGGGTGACAGCGCTAGTGAGCTTTGGGCAGCGAAAAGGGAAGCGAGAGGAGAGAATTTGGACGGTGAGGAGGGAGTTACGGTTTTGAAGGAGGGGTTGAGGGAGAAGGAAGTGGAACTTGGCATCATAGAGGGTTTGAGGGCGTTGCTGTCATCGTCGTCGTCGCATAGGTGGAAAGGAGAGTGAGCTCGAGTGTGGCTTCTGTGGGTCTTCCATAGTTGCAGCATGAGGACCTCTTTGCCGTCGAGGCAGAGGGCGTTACACTTATCTAGATTAAAGTCTAAATTAATTTGGGCCTACACAAGTCCAATTGGATTTATACACCCTTCTCTATAAGCCTATATTGTTGGTCCCAATAAAGAATTGATCAAGCCTAATAGTTTGGGTCTGGACTCATTTCACTTACACTTAACCATTAATATAAATAAATCTGTAATGTGGATCTCATCTACACATGTGGAATGAGTAATATTAATCAAGGGGATAGATCTATGATGAGTTGAATTAGGAATGCCTTGGACCTATAAATATCATGAATTAGATTCTCTCTCCACCATTATGACCTAATCTCTCTTTTGGAGGCCTTTCATCTCCTCTAAGAATCAAGAAGAGAACTTAGTGGCTGAACAGAAGAATCCTCTCTCTCAACTCTGGCGCTCTTGAGATCGTGCAACTTTCGGCATCCCTTTCGTGATGGAATCAGGTATTCCTAAACCTTTTTCCCCTTTGATCTTGATAAAGAGGCTTTTAGTTTATACCTGAATCTTGTATGAATAATTATTAGACCTAACAATTAGTATCAGAGGCTCCTCTTTATCGGATCATCAGGATAAAAAGTGATTTTTTTTTATCTCGATCTATTGATATCATGAACAATCTCTTCTTTTTCTCCAATTCAATAATTTATTTGTATCTCATAATAATTGAATTAAGTTCGAGAAAATTAATCGAATCATGTATATATTTTTCTGAATATTTTCCTGTGTGTTATTAATTTTTTAATTTCTGCTTTGGTTTAGAAAACAGAATTAAAAAAAAACAGACTCAAGGCGCCTAAATGCAGGAACCTTGCATGCATGCGCCTTGAATGCAGGCACCTTGCATGCATGCGCCTTGAATGCAGACACCTGCATGGGTGCCTGCATGCATGCGCCTGCACGCCGCCGGCCCATGGGGGCCGGTGGTGCCTAGTGGCAACACAAATTTTTTTTGAGGGTTAGGGTTTCCTTAATTTGGGATTGTGAGATTGATTAGGATTAGATTTTTTTTTTTTGATATAGATACAAAATTTAAATCTAATAAGGAAACTCATTTAATCTATTCTTAATTGGTTTCGCATTAAAGTTTATTAGGTTTTATCCAGTTTATTTAAACCTGACCCAATAAGAAGAAAATCAATAACTTAACCATTATGGGTTGGGTCTGATCCATACTGAATAAGCACTGCAGACCCATTTTGTCAATAGAAACTTCAATTAGTCATTACGAGCTCATCCGACTTCTGTTTTGAGCGTGTAAATAGCCATTTCGAAGTTCTTGACGAGCATTATAGTATTACAGGTTTTAGACATGTCAAAACAGTAGTTAGTTGGAATAAAGAAGGCATTGAAGTATTTGTTCACCATAATTATATATATCCTTACATGCTTCCGCTTCACCAATACTTATTATATTTCTTATATTGTTCTAACATGATTAATATTGATGTTTACTATAGTAAATAACATACAGATAAAGATATATACTGTTCAAGTTAAAGAATTTATAAAAGAGCTTATTTAATTGCGTATATAATTCATGCGGATGATAGTCGGCCCAAAGGAAGACTATTATTTGGCCGAATTATGTGTGGTGTGGGATACTTGATGTGGGTAATACAAGTGGGAGAACTTTGATGTGTGGTAATTGGCGCAAAGAAAGGTTTCACACTATAGACCCATATTGCATTACCCTCATCAACTAGTCTGACGGCTGAATAAGAATCCAGATGCGCAGATTTGTGTGGCCTATGTGTTTGACAATCGGCCCAAAAGAAGGTTGCCATTATGGCCGGGTCATTACATATATTATATGATCGATATAGATAACTTAAATTTTGGGATCAATCCGATAAAGGGGTAATCGGCTCAAAGGAAAGTTGTTCTCTTGCATAGGACTTAGAGTTTAGGGTACCTATATTGAGCCAGTATAGTATTGGCATGAAGAGACACAACTTGTTCTAAAAATTTGGCTGACAACTCTATCGGTTAGACTAGTTGCATTTTCAAAAATTTATTTCTTATGGCTAATACAGTTGAATTTTATTAAATGCAAAATTTATCTTAAATTAATGAGAAATTGTATGCTTATATAGTCTAAATTGAATGGTACAAACTTTAAGAAGTGGCAAGATCACGTAAAAGATTGCTCTTGGATTCATAGACCTAGACTATCCGTTAGGATTGATGGACCCCCAAGCGTTATTAATTAAAGTTTAATTGAAGAAAAGGCCAATCATGATAAGTGGGAGATGTCCAATAAGATGTGTCTAGTGGTCATAAAATATTATATTCCTATAACTATTAGGGGTGATATGCATAAAGTTAACGCTAAGAGTTTCTCAATTAAAATAGCCTACCGATTTATTAAATCAGATAAAGTTGAGGCCAGCGTGCATCTTAGCAAGCTAAAAAAATATGCCCTACAAGGGCTAAAGAAAAATAAGGGAGTACATTTGGAAATGTCCAATCTTGTTTTTTAAACTAAAGGCACTGAAATTGAAACTCTCTGAAGATATTCTAGTGCATTTCATTCTGATCTCTTTTCTGACACAGTATACCCTTTTTTTCAAGATTATTTATAATGCTTAAAGGAAAAAATAGAGTCTCATTGAGCTCATTAGTCACTATATCTGGAAAGAAAAGAGATTGAAATAAGAAAAGATTAAAAGTGCTCACTTAGCATTTTAGAGTAATACCTCTAATAAGAAAAAAAAGTGTAACTAAAAGGAGGAACATAAATACCGCTACAGTCATTGATCCTACAGTGACAAAAGTGCAGGAGAAAAAGTCTAAGGTCATTGCGTGCTTCTTCTACAAGACAGTAAGCCACCTCAAGAAAAATTGCATAAAGTGTAACCCCCTGCTCCCTGATGTACGTATCACAGTATCAGTACTCGATACGACGTATAAAGTTGATCTGACCTTCCTGGTCATCTGATTTAGCCGATTTCAGTTTTAGCTATTATTTTCCAATATTTTAGATTTTTCAGGATTTTCTGGAATTTTTCTGCATTATTTAGAAAATCTCCATAGTCGGTGTCGACCGAGACCGATAATCAGCTCTACAATTTTTATTTCAGAAATGGAGTAGAATTTTGAGAATTCACTTTCACCTTATGTCCTAGAATCACATTAGCTACATTTTGATATTTTGGGAATTTTTTGAATTTATGAAAAATCGGGCCAAATCGGTGTCGCCCAATATCGGTGATACTTTTCTGGATTTTTAATTTGTAAACCAGATTATATTTCTTCAAATCGTTTTCATATTATGTCTCAGAATAATATTCTCTATTTTTTTGTAATTTTTGGTAACCATTCGGGACTAGTCGAATTCTGGACTAAATTAAATAATATTAATTTCATTACTTAAATCCTTTTCTTTTCTTTTCTTTTTCTTTCCCCTTCTTCCCTTCTCTGGATAATTCTCCCAACCGCCTTAACCCACCGCCCTTGACTGTCTCCCATCGCCTTTCCCTCTCTCTCTCCTATAAAAACCTCTCTCTCTAAAACTCTCTCAAAACCCCTCTCCCTCTCTCTCAATTCTCTCTCCTCTCTCTATCTCTCTCTTTCTTCTCTCTCTCACTGTCTCTTTCTCCCTGTTTTCTGTCCGCCACGAGGCAGACCGTCGCCGGCCTTGCCGCCGGCGAGCTGGTGCGCCCCGGTGGCCGGCGCGCCACCGGGCTCCACACCCACGCCTCCGGCCACGCAGCCGGTGGCCGGCCGCCACCGCGCCCCCAAGCCGAGCACCGCCGCCCCCCATCTTCTTCTTCTTCTACTTCTCCTTTCTTTTTCTCCTTCTTCTCTACTGTCAACCAACCCTCTCTCTCCCTCTCTCAGCCTCTCTCTCTCACTCTCCCTCTCTCGTTCTCACGGCCTGAACCGCCGCCGCGGCCAGCGGCCGGGACCGCCGCCGGCCAGCACCAGCTGGCCGGCCTGTGCGCGAGCACAGCAGCAGCAAATGCTGCTGCTGGTGGCTATTGGGTTCGGGCATGAACCCGAACCCATTAACCCTATTGGGTTAGTTTGAAATCCAAACCCGTTAGCCTTATAACCCAATAACCCATTACTTAATTTATGGGTATGGGTTGTGGATCCAAACCCGACCCGTTAAGAGCCCAAACCCGCATCCAAAGCCCAATAAAGGTAATTTTTCATAAAACCCCCTGTTAAATAATATTTATTGCATTTTAAATCCTTATTTATTACATATTTAGCCCTGTTTGTTATGATTTAGTATTCGGGCGATATCTGGAGCATCTGGACTCCGATTTGGACGATCCTGGAACCGTTGCGATCGTGGGAAAGAGAGCTACCTTCCCATGACTAGTTTGTGAGTGTTTTTATTTTATAAAGTATATTTATTTTGAGATCCTAAATTGATTGATTGCTTTCAGTGATAAATCTTGATTATGGATAAAACATTGTAACTATTAATTACTAACTTGTAATTATTGGAAACTCATTGTAATAGGACTAAACTATAATATTGTAAGTTGCTTCCTGATTTAATATAACTATCACTATTATTTCATGTATTGTATCACAGTTAGATAACTATCGTTACATGTAGACTGATCCACAGATACTCTATGACACTACACTGTCACTAGACATGCATGCTAAAGACCGTTATGTCATGCACTGGTATCATTATTACACGGATACTGTAGTTCACTGGACATGGTATTACATGTAGATTATTGCTACACATATATGTTCCACTGGTACACGGATATACCAATTCACGGAGTACCGCATTTCATATTATTGTTATCAACGTTACATGGATGCTCGATACACAGTTATCTAATGTTCACACATCACTGTTACATATGTTCACCGCACGAGTTTACATGCATGTATTGTTTCTATCTTCTTGTCATATGGATCACCGTCCATATTACATGTATTATTGTTCCATGTTATCCCCGTATTCCTGTTATATGATTGTTTCCCGTTATTGATATTGATATTCTCGTTACTGGATACATGAGCTGTTGATATGTGATGTGTGGAATCCCACATCTATTGTTCCTGTTTCCCGTTATCTTGTTCAATGCTATCAACAGAGCTCAGGTCCTGTTATCATGTGACATGTATCATGCACTGTATTTGTTCTTCTTACACCGTGTACTTTAAATATCAGATCATAAATATAACTTGGGTATGGGGGAGACTTGACAGTTGACTAGGTCTTGTCGGGTGGATGTCTGGATCCATTGTTTGTCCCACTGCAGGGGACGGGGTAGTGCTGGCTACCGTCTGTTATAGCTCATGAGCTCCCGTTTCTCGTTATTGTTTTAGCTCATTAAGTTCCCGTTACATGTTACAGCCTTAGCGGGCTGGCCCTGGTCTCAGCAGCCAGGGGTCTGTTTAAGGCCGTTATCCCGGGTATGCACGGGATACACCCACCTGACTAGAGCTCCTCGACCATGGGTTTCCAATGAACATAATAAAATAGTATACACAATAGTGACGTCGGGAACACTTGTTATTTGGTCACTCTCTCGTTTGGATAATGGTACCCGTATGCCATGTCCGGATGGGTTCGACTGGAGTGCGGCTCCAGTATGAACTGCCAGTGGTATGGGACACTGGAAGAGATTGATTACAATACCAAGTGGTACTGATTGTTATTATTGTATAAATATCATGACTTACCTGATACATGTATACTCTTGTTTAGTTGTACTTGGTACTGTTCCTGATATTTCTCCGCTATCATGCTACATGTATACGTTGTTACTTTACCTGGTACATGTTACACTTTCTGTGGTGGCATACTACTCATGTACATGTATACTCTACATTGCATATCTTCTATTTTCTGTATACCTTGCAGACGTCATTATTGTATAGACACAACATCGTATTGCATATGCCCATCTGCATGTTCACTTTTATCACTCACCACTATACAACAGATTTATTTTATCAAACTAGAGACTACTGTGGACATGACCGATGATAACATGCTAGGTGGTGATGGTATTAAAATATGTCATTGTTATATTGTTACAGATTATTAAATTTCTATTATATGGTATCACTATTACCTAAACATGTATTATATATTATTATCGTGCTTGTATTACTATAGTACATATTACTGCCTCCTTCATTTTACCACTCACTAGGTCGCTTTCTGACGACCCTGGGTTTGCGTGCCCAGGTTGGAGATCCGAGTTATCGTTTGGTCAGCTAGTTCATTAGATTCACATAGGAGACTCTACCATCGAGACCCTTCATAGGTATCTTTGTGTTTTGTTCTTGTTATCTTAGTTATCCCTGTTTTTATATCTGTTATGATCACTAACCCCTTTCTGCAGGTATTCTTGTACTTATTCCCTGCTGGAACTCTTGTCTATATGGAGGCTATGTCCTGTACTGAGGCTTAACGTACGCGTGAGTGTGTTTTCACCTCGCGTATGTACATCGCCATAACGTCTCCGTATCCTTGGGATCGGGTCGTTACATAGTGGTATCAGAGCCTAGGTTCACACCGTATCAGAGCCTAGGTTCACACCTGGTGTGGGTAATCACCTGGGTCAATACTCGGGCTCTTACCAACGGGACAATCAGATTCAGATTCAAACTTGTCTGGATCTGAATTTGGGATTCCAGCGACGAGTACAAGAATATCATGTCATTGACAATTCATTCCTTGACTCTGTTTTATTCCTTAATTACAGTTGTCACCCAGACTATCTGATTTCCTTCTTACTTTCTCTTCATCCTATTGCTTTCATTCTGTTAGCTGTAGTTCACTACACTAATTCTCCATCCCGAGCTCCTTATAGATATCCGAGTGCGCAGCGTAAATGTCGTGGACCCCTAACATTTAAGCTTTGGGGTTAGAAATATTGTTCTCACACCTGAATTGAAATTTCGAGGATGAAATTTTTTGTAAGGTGGGGGGAAATGTTACCCCCTGCTCCCTGATGTACGTATCACAGTATCAGTACTCGATACGACGTATAAAGTTGATCTGACCTTCCTGGTCATCTGATTTAGCCGATTTCAGTTTTAGCTATTATTTTCCAATATTTTAGATTTTTCAGGATTTTCTGAAATTTTTCTAGATTATTTTGAAAAATCTCCATAGTCGGTGTCGACCGAGACCGATAATCGGCTCTACGATTTTTATTTCAGAAACGGAGTAGAATTTTGAGAATCCGCTTTCACCTTATGTTCTAGAATCACATTAGCTACATTTTGGTATTTTGGGGATTTTTCTGAATTTATGAAAAATCGGGCCAAACCGGTGTCGCCCAATATCGGCGATACTTTTCCGGTTTTTAATTGCAAATCAGATTATATTTCTTCAAACCGTTTTATATTATGTCTCAGAATAATATTCTCTATTTTTTATAATTTTTGGTAACCATTCGGGACTAGTCGAATTCTGGACTAAATTAAATAATATTAATTTCATTACTTAAATCCTTTTCTTTTTCTTTTCTTTTTCTTTCCCCTTCTTCCCTTCTCTGGATAATTCTCCCAACCGCCTAACCCACCGCCTTTGACTGTCTCCCACCGCCTCTCCCTCTCTCTCCAATAAAAACCTCTCTCTCTCTCTAAAACTCTCTCAAAACCCTTCTCCCTCTCTCTCAATTCTCTCTCCTCTCTCTATCTCTCTCTTTCTCTCTCTCACTGTCTCTTTCTCCCTGATTTCTGTCCGCCACGCGGCAGACCGCCGCCGGCCTTGCCGCCGGCGAGCTAGTGCGCCCCGGTGGCCGGTGCGCCACCGGGCTCCACACCCACGCCTCCGGCCACGTGGCCGGTGGCCGGCCGCCACCGCGCCCCCAAGCCGAGCACTGCCGCCGCCCATCTTCTTCTTCTTCTTCTCCTTTCTTTTTCTCCTTCTTCTTCTACTGTCAACCAACCCTCTCTCTCCCTCTCTCAGCCTCTCTCTCACTCTCCCTCTCTCGTTCTCGCGGCCTGAACCGCCGTCGCGCCGCCGGCGGCCGAGACCGCCGCCGGCCAGCACCAGCTGGCCGACCTGTGCGCGAGCACAGCAGCAGCAAATGCTGCTGCTGCTCGCTATTGGGTTCGGCCATAAACCCGAACCCATTAACCCTATTGGGTTAGTTTGAAATCCAAACCCGTTAGCCTTATAACCCAATAACCCATTACTTAATTTATGGGTATGGGTTGTGGATCCAAACCCGACCCGTTAAGAGCCCAAACCAGCATCCAAAGCCCAATAAAGATAATTTTTCATAAAACCCCCTGTTAAATAATATTTATTGCATTTTAAATCCTTATTTATTACATATTTAACCCTGTTTGTTATGATTTAGTATTCGGGCGATATCTGGAGCATCCGGACTCCGATTTGGACGATCCTGGAACCGTTGCGATCGTGGAAAAGAGAGATACCTTCCCATGACTAGTTTGTGAGTGTTTTTCTTTTATAAAGTATATTTATTTTGAGATCCTAAATTGATTGATTGCTTTCAGTGATAAATCTTGATTATGGATAAAACATTGTAACTATTAATTACTAACTTGTAATTATTGGAAACTCATTGTAATAGGACTAAACTATAATATTGTAAGTTGCTTCCTGATTTAATATAACTATCACTATTATTTTATGTATTGTATCACAGTTAGATAACTGTCGTTACATGTAGACTGATCCACAGATACTCTACGACACTACACTGTCACTAGACATGCATGCTAGAGACCGTTATGTCATGCACTGGTATCATCATTACACGGATACTGTAGTTCACTGGATATGGTATTACATGTAGATTATTGCTACACATATATGTTCCACTGGTACACGGATATACCAATTCACGGAGTACCGCATTTCATATTATTGTTATCATCGTTACATGGATGCTCGATACACAGTTATCTCATGTTCACACATCACTGTTACATATGTTCACCGCACGAGTTTACATGCATGTATTGTTTCTATCTTCTTGTCATATGGATCACTGTCCATATTACATGTATTATTGTTCCATGTTATCCCCGTATTCCTGTTATATGATTGTTTCCCGTTATTGATATTGATATTCTCGTTACTGGATACATGAGCTGTTGATATGTGATGTGTGGAATCCCACAGCTATTGTTCCCGTTATCTTGTTCTATGCTATCAACAGAGCTCAGGTCCTGTTATCATGTGACATGTATCATGCACTGTATTTGTTCTTCTTACACTGTGTACTTTAAATATCAGATCATAAATATAACTTGGGTATGGGGGAGACTTGACGGTTGACTAGGTCTTGTCGGGTGGATGTCTGGATCCATTGTTTGTCCCACTGCAGGGGACGGGGTAGTGCTAGCTACCGTCTGTTATAGCTCATGAGCTCCCGTTTCCCGTTATTATTTTAGCTCATTGAGTTCCCGTTACATGTTACAGCCTTAGCAGGCTGGCCTTGGTCTCAGCAGCCAGGGGTCTGTTTAAGGCCGTTGTCCCGGGTATGCACGGGATACACCCATCTGACTAGAGCTCCTCGACCATGGGTTTTCAATGAACATAATAAAATAGTATACACAATAGTGACGTCGGGAACACTTGTTATTTGGTCACTCTCTCGTTTGGATAATGGTACCCGTATGCCATGTCCGGATGGGTTCGACTGGAGTGCGGGCTCCAGTATGAACTGTCAGTGGTATGGGACACTGGAAGAAATTGATTACAATACCAAGTGGTACTGATTGTTATTATTGTATAAATATCATGACTTACCTGATACATGTATACTCTTGTTTAGTTGTACCTGGTACTGTTCCTGATCATTTCTCCGCTATCATGCTACATGTATACGTTGTTACTTTACCTGGTACATGTTACACTTTCTGTGGTGGCATACTACTCATGTACATGTATACTCTGCATTGCATATCTTCTATTTTCTGTATACCTTGCAGACATCATTATTGTATAGACACTACATCGTATTGCATATGCCCATCTGCATGTTCACTTCTATCACTCACCACTATACAACAGATTTATTCTATCAAACTAGAGACTACTGTGGACATGACCCGATGATAACATGCTAGGTGGTGATGGTATTAAAATATGTCATTGTTATATTGCTACAGATTATTAAATTTCTATTATATGGTATCACTATTACCTAAACATGTATTATATATTATTATCGTGCTTGTATTACTATAGTACATATTACTGCCTCCTTCATTTTACCACTCACTAGGTCGCTTTCTGACGACCCTGGGTTTGCGTGCCCAGATTGGAGATCCGAGTTATCGTTTTGGTCAGCTAGTTCATTGGATTCACATAGGAGACTCTACCATCGAGACCCTTCATAGGTATCTTTGTGCTTTGTTTCTGTTATCTTAGTTATCCATGTTTTTATATCTGTTATGATCACTAACCCCTTTCTGCAGGTATTCTTGTACTTATTCCCTGCTGGAACTCTTATCTATATGGAGGCTATGTCCTGTACTGAGGCTTAACGTACGCGTGAGTGTGTTTTCACCTCGTGTATGTACGTCGCCATAACGTCTCTGTATCCTTGGGATCGGGGCGTTACATAAAGTATCAGAAATGACTAATTAAGAAGGGTATATCTCATATTTATGTTTGTATTGAAACTAATTTAGCTTTTAATGTCATCTGGATAGATAATTCACATAAATAATTCAATTGGGAATTTTCAAACCGAAAGGAGGTACAGCCCAGCTGAGCGATACATTTACATGAGTGATGAAAATAAGGCTGTAGTTGAAGTTATTGGAGTTTGTAAGCTTAAATTAGATTCTGATTTTATGTTGGATTTGGATGAGATTTCATATGTACCATCTTTTAAGCAGACTCTTGTTTTCATTTCATCATTAGACAGATATGGTTTTACTGTTAATTTTGGTAATGAAATATTTGGTCTATTTCTATTTCATTGTTAGACAAATCTACTTTTACTGTCACTCTTGTAATGAAATAGTTAGTCTACTTTTCAAATCTAAAGTTGGTACTAGAATTTTGATTGATGGAGTACATAAATTGAAACTTCATACTTCATATCCTGAATCTTTATATGTGAATAGACTAGACACTAAGCGAACATCAGTTAAAGAAATATTAAGAGGTTTGGTGCTAGACGGAGTTCAAGAGTCTTACATTTGGTGTATACAGACATTTGTGATTCATTCCCTACAACTTCTTGAAATAGTCACAGATACTTCATCACTTTATGGACGATTACTTTCGTTATGGGTACCTATATTTGATCCATGAGAAATTTCAATCACTGGACATGTTTATCTATATGACTGAAGTTGAAAATCAACTAAATAGAAAGATTAAAACTGTTAGATCTGACCGTGGTGGTGAGTACTATGACAGATACAACGGATCAGGTAGATGTCCAGGACCTTTTGCTAATTTTCTGAAAGAGTGTGGCATTGTCGCTCAGTAAACCATGCAAGGGACACCTCATCAGAATGGTGCACTGAAAGACGAAATCACACACTAAAGGATATGCTTAGGAGTATGATAGCTCACACTATCCTACCAGAATTATTATGGAGTGAAGCCTTAAAGACGGCTATCTACCTCCTTAATAGAGTACCCAGCAAAATAGTAACTAAAACCCCATATGAGTTATGAACTGAGAAATTTACTAGCATTAGGCATCTCCGTGTTTGGGTTGTCCAGCTGAAGCTTGACCATATATGCCACATGAGAAGAAGTTGGACTCAAGGACATTTAGCTGCTTTTTCGTAAGGTATTCTGAGAGGTTTAGAGGCTTTAGGTTTTACTGTTCATCCATTAAGAACATAATAGAGACGGGTAATGCTAAATTTATTGAGGATATTCAAAACAGTGGGAGTCAATTAACATAAGAATTTCACAATTAAGGAAAAACAGATTGTTATAACCATTACAACTGTTCAAATGATGAACTAGTTATTCCAGCTTCAGCATGAAAATACAGTTGTACCCTTACAAGGTACAGATACAATTCATTCTGAAGTAGATCCTGCTAATAAGATAAAACCTGAAAATCTTTAACCACAAGTGCCTAGGAGATTAACTATGGAGAGGATATCAGCCATTGCAATGACTATATAGTTTATCTCCAAGAGTACGAGTTTGACATAAGGCTAGAGGATGACCTTACATCTTTGAATGAGGCCAAACTCAGTATTCACTTCTCTAAGTGGTCAAATGCAATGAAAGATGAGTTAAAATCCATAAAGGACAACGATATTTGGGATTTAATAGAGTTACCTAAAGGAAGAAAACAGATTGATTGTAAATGAGTTTTCAAAACCGAACGGGATTCGAAGGGCAACATCGAAAGATATAAGGCATGTCTTGTTGTAAAGGGATTCACTCAAAGAAAGGGCATTGACTACAAGGAGAGTTTTTCCTGATTTTCCATGAAGGATTCTTTTAAAATTATCATAGCACTAGTGGTTTCTATTAAAGAAATTCATTTATGGTCTACAACAAGCATCCCGTCAATGGTATTTGAAATTTGATCAAGTAATATCCGTCTTTTAGTTTTAAGAAAAATATAACTGATCAATGTATTTACCATAAATTTAAAGAGAGTAGACTTATATTTCTTGTGATGTATGTGAATGACATTCTACTGTAAATAAAGATATAGATCTTCTACTTGAGACCAAGAGTTTTCTCTCAAAGAACTTTGAGATGAAAGACTTTGGAGACACTTCTTTGTGATAGGCATGCAGATTCAACGTGACAAGAGATGTGAAATATTAAGTTTATCACAAAAAGCCTATATCGATAAGGTGCTAGATAGATGTGTCATGAAGAATTGCTTTAGGGGAGATAAGTTGAGTCTATTCCAATGTCCCAAGAACGTCATAGAAAGAGCAAATGAAAGACATTCCATACGCATTGGTATGTTGAAAGTCTGATGTATGCTCAAGTTTGTACCTATCCAGACATAGCATATGTCGTTGAGTAATTTGGCAGATACTTGATCAATTTTGGGATAGATTAGTAGAAGACTGTTAAGAAGGTAATGCGATACTTTCAGAGAATCAAGGACTACATGTTTACATATAGAAAATCTGATCAATTGTAGTTGATTGGATATATAGATTCAGATTATATTAGATGTATTGACAGTACAAAGTCCTCTTCAGGTTACATTTTCCTGATTGCAGGAAAATGGTGGATTTAATCGAAAGACCATAACAGCTACACTGTAACAATAAAGCTACATAGCTCTACGGCAAAAGTGACAAAAGTTCAGTAAAGTCGAAGCATATCGATATCCAGTTACTTGTCGATAGAGTTTGAAATCACATTATGTCTATTAATAGTATTAGTACTATTCTTAGCATTACAGATTCACTCACTAAAGGACTTCCACATAGTCTTTTTTTAGAGCATATTGCTCGTGTGGGGATGGCTAGTCATGATGATATCCTGATTTAGTAGGAGTGGATATTTTGGTTTATGTAACGAACATTATTTCTTGGTGCACACTATATATATGTATTCATTGATTCCAATAAAAAGTGATAACTGCTTTCTTTAGATTTCTTGGAATTTATTTTTTTCGCATTTGACTTTGTTAGCAGCTAGGCTCATTGGAGTCATAAAGTTGGACTCATTGGAGTTATAAAGTTAGACTCGTTAGAGTCATAAAGTTAGACTCGTTAGAGTCATAAAGTGAAAATTAGTTGGAATTGTACCTTTATTTGATCAGAGGACATTTTCATGCCATACGTGCACATTTAATTTATGTCGTTAAGGGTTCTAAAACTTGTGATGTGGAAGATCTTACCTCGATTATACAAAAGGTAACGACCACCATATTCAGTGGCAAGACACTTAATGAACCAGTGTTTTGAAATGTGATTTATTGACGGTTAGAGTTTGGTACCGTAAAGTTATGTACAATATCCTTCCAGTATGACTTGTTTGTCCCAAGTGGGAGATTGTTAGACTTATCTAGATTAAAGTCTAAATTAATTTGGACCTATGCAAGTCTAATTAGATTTATACACCTGTCTCTATAAACTTATGTTGTTGAACTCATAAAGAATTGACCAAGCCTAATGGTTTGGGTTTAGACTCATTTCAATTACATTTAACCATTAGTGCAAATAAATTGTAATGTAGATCTCATCTATACGTATGAAACGCGTAATATTAATCATATGATGAGTTGAATTAGGATTGCCTTGACAATATAAATATCATGGATTGGATTCTCTCTTCACCATATGACCTAATCTCTCTCTTGGATGCCTCTCATCTCCTCTAAAGATTAAGAAGAGAACTTAGTGACTAGAGAGAAGAATTCTCTCTCTCAACTCCGATGCTCTCGAGATCATGTAACTTTCGGCATCGCTTTCGTGATGGAATCATGTATGCTCAAGCCCTCCTTCTCTTTGATCTTGATAAATAGACTTTTAGTTTATACACGGATCTTGTATGAATAATTATTAGACCTAACAGAGGAGGAGAGGGGCAGGGTGGAGAGAGGAAAGGAGGTGTGGGGTATTTTTATCTTTGTACAAAAGCAGTTCATGGGATAGGAATATTTTAAAAAAAAAATTAGGGCGACAAAATGCATTAACTGATAATCGAGGATATATCGTTTTAAATGTGACAAAATTTTAAGTAATTTGATGTAATTTTCTCTAAAAAATTGATCACTGATTTCCCAATTCAGAGACTTGGACGTGATCACACGCAGCTCAACACACTGACCCTCACTCCAAAACAGATCCCAAATCTTCATAGAAATCAACGTTGGCCAAGGGCCAATACCAACAACCCAATTACTAACCAATAAAAAAAGGCAAATTGTACCTCAAAGTTCAAAAGCACCAAAAATAATTTCTTTTTTTAATAAGTGACACTTTCTCCTTTTTTTTTTTTTTCCCCATTAAGTATATAAACAAGATAACAATCATTCAACGTACTCTCTCGTGTAGATCCTGCTTCCCCTGTACAAAAGAGAGCCAAAAATCACCCAACATGGGCATTTTCTTTCTAAACCTCTCATAAATCCAAAGGACAAGGGGAAAAAAAAATAATTATACATCAACATGCCAGCTCTTCTAATTTATATGTATGCTAGAAACCGAGTCAAGAACTCGGTTGTGTCTGAGATTGGCGTTAACTCTTTGGGAATATCCCTTGCCCGGGGGCAAGAAGGTTTAACGGGTCGAATCGGGCTTTATGGGCAGCAAACCCGTCCCATTTCGGGCCGAAATGGGACCGCCAGTCGGCCAGGGATGGGTGGTGGGCAAGGTATTGCTTTGCTCCGATGTGGGGCCGGCCCGCGGCCTCAGCGATGCGCCGGTGGCCACCGAGGATGCCTCGGAGGCAATCCGGGGAGCAAGTGTTCGGGTTAGCGGATCGGAGTATTCCCACCACGTATACAACCCGTTCTGTTGAGTCTGACTCCGGTAACACCGCTGATGAGTTCGTATTCCATCTGATCAATATATGACAAAAAGCAACATTAGACGTCTTACAATTTCACAAGTATTAATAAGTAATCACTTTGATGTAAAACCTTGAGTTGATAGTTAGGTTTGTTTGTTCGGGAGAGCTTTTTTTTTAGAGAACAACAGGGTCCACCCACTCAATTTTCTCATGGAAAAGGGAGAATACATCCATAGTAGTTTTTTCTCATTTGCTCAGTAACTGTGGAAGGAAAATACCCTCTCTGAAATGTCACTATTTGTGAAGCCTATTAATATTTTTTCGCCCACCAATATTAGATCAAAAAAATACTGTGTCAGTGAAAATTTCTCAAACAAATGAGCCTTGGCAACTCAAACCCGTACACATTGTTAATGATAAACTTTTTACTTATTTATATTTTTCTAGACTGAAGTACCTCTGTAAAGTTAAAACAAATGTTGGTACATCAAAAGATTTTGTTAACAAGTACGAATCTTTGGTTGCTAGGGTGGCCTCAAATTGTCTCCAGCCATGAGCCAGGAAAGCCATAGAGTGGACCCAAATCCTATAATAAGTCAAGGTACAAAGAGGTCCAGGCTATGAATCTGAAGTTTGATTCCTAAAAAAAAAAAAAAGGAAAAAAAAAAAAAACTGCAGTTTGTAGAAAATTTTGAATCTGGACCATTCCACAATGACATTATTTTCTCAAAACAGGGGACTCTCCTCTGCATAATAATACTAAAATTTTATGCACTCGACTGGCGAAAAAGGCTGACGTCTGACTCTCTGAGACTCTGCAAGGATGGAATTTAGAAGAAATAATTTTTTTTTTCAGAAAATAATAACTGCAAGATATCCCCCAAGAGAGAGCAAAATATCTGTCTCTGAAGATAAAAGCAGAGAGAAACAGTAGAGAGAGAGAGAGAGAGAGACTGCTCGAAAAGTTCCTGCATGCCAGCCTAAGAGAGGCACTACTCTACCTGTTTGGCTTGATGGAAACGAGAGGAAAGTGTAAACGAGAAAAATGAAGACGAGAAATGTGAAATTATATATATAAGAATCAGAGAAGAGACCTTCTTTTTTTCAAAATTAAAAAAAAAATTAATTCTCACTTCTATCTTCTCATGTTTATGAGCTGAACCAATCCCCCTTGTCAACCAACTGACACAAAATCTAATATTATTTCAAATACTATTATTATATACACGTAACATGCAAAAACAAAAAAATAAAACTCTTGAGTACTTACTTATCTCGTAGGAGGGGGTAAATGAGGACGAGGCCTTCAAAGTCCTTGGCTGAAATATTGTCCAAGAGCAGGTCTTTGAACTTTGTGATCCCTGATTTCGGCACAAACAAGTTGAGCCAAGGGTGAGGGATATCCCACAGCCCTCTCCTCCTCAAGCTCACCTCCTCCACTGTCACTCTGTTGAGAAAATCAAAGTAAGAGACCTCAACACTGTAGAGGAGTGAAGGCATGTAGCTCATCTCCCTTGAAATCTCCTCTGCAATCTATTTTTAAAAAGAAAAAAAAACCCTTTAGTTATTTTCTTTCTATACCTTTCAATTTCAAAAAAAAAAAAAGAAAGAAAGAAAAAGTGATTTTATTGTTTACTTGATCCACATTGGTTCCATTGAGTTGGTAGTCATGGATAGCAAACTCAATGCAGTAGTAGACCTTGGACGCATTCTTTTGGAGCTCAGTGATGAACTCGAGTTGAGAAGGGAAAGCAATGGAGGAGCTGTGCAAAGACTGCTCATTCAAGACTATGAAGCCCTCAACATAGTCTATTTTCTCTGGCATTGAGATGAGAAGCTCTTGGTCTTTTGTGAATGTGTGGAAATCATCATAAAAGGCTCTCACCCATCTCACCTGACAAATGCCAAGATCATCAATTAATTAATTTTAATTCAACAAGAACACACTCAAAAGGGAGGGAAAAAAAGTTTGCTATTTTTTTTTTTTTTTTTAAATACTTTTTGTGGAGCTTCTTGTAGTAAGATCCTAGCTCTTGTTATGATTCCAAACTGGCCCAATCCACCCAAAACTGCATGAAACATGTCTGAGTTCTTGGTGAGTGAGCATGTCACAAGCTCTCCATTACCTGTCAATGCAAAATTCCATCAATTCAAAACAACAAAATTGGTTTTTTTTTTAATTCTTGTTTTTGAGAGAAAATTTGTACCTGTGACAACATCTAGCTGAAGGACATTGCTGATCTGGGGGCCAAATTTGAAGGACTGCCCACTGATTCCAGCATTGGAGAGAGTCCCACCAATGGTGAGATAGAGGTAATCAGTCCAAGACCTTGGAGCAAGCCCAAACCTCAAGCTCTCCTTCAACAGCTCTGCCCACAGAGCACCACCGCTGACATCAGCATAAGAGAAGCTATCACCAACATCACCACTGCTCCTGTGAATCTCAATTGCAGAGGGGAGAGAGTCCATCTCAATCACAATGCCATCAAGAGCCTGAGCCTGGCCATGGGTGGAGTGGCCAGCTCCCCTGGCTGCAACACTGACCCTGCTGAAGGATGAAGCAGAGAGGTAGCTGAGGAGGAGAGAGATGTCTTCAGGGGATTGGGCCTGAGAACTGCAGATGGGTTGTTGAAGAGAATCCTTCCAAAATCTAAGGAAGCCTTGTTTGTTGTTGGAAGGAAGCTAAAGGGCCCATAGTCCATGGGGCTCTGTATGAACTTGCATGGAGAGCAGAGAGCTAGGAGGAGGACAAGGAAATTGAATCTGGTGGAAAACTGGGCAAACTCCATTAACCTGAGTTTTTTTTTTGTCAGTTTGAAGAAATCAAGCACAATCGCATTTCAAGAAGAAGAGATGGGTGTTTTTTTGATGGAAAGTGTGGGACTAATGAACCAAGAAGAGACCCATGTGACCTTTTTCTAATATGCTCTCAAAATCTTGAGCTGATGAATGAGAGATGGAGAAAAAGGGAACAAGGCAGAGAGAGAGAGAGAGAGAGAGGAGAGAGAGAGAGAGAGAGAGAGGAGAGACAGGAACAGAACTCCCCAGCCAATAAAAGGCCAAAGGATAGATCTCACTGCACTCTTTCATGAGGGATTCTTTGTATTTATAGAGGAGAGGGTTGGGGTGGGGGGGGGGGGGGGGGGGGGGGGGGGTGTTGGTTTTGATTCGGTTTATGTTTATGTGTGTGAGTCACACACACATATTATACGAATATTAATTCTGTGTTGATACATAGATAAAATGTCGGGTTTCAAGAGGACAAAATTTTAAATTCTTTGAACCTCTTGTAATATTATTAGAGGGCAAATTTTACTTGTCAGTGCGAGATTGGCCCTCTTATAGTTTGTATGACCTGACTTTGATCCTACTCAAGAATCTCATGGGCCCCCAAATCCAGGCACAGGGATGCATGTGTGAGCCTCACCTCACCATCCTCACCCCAACCTCATCTCACCTCACAGTATCACACACAATTCTTTGGCTTTGTGCAGACTTTCATTTTCTCTCTCTGGCTTCACTAATAAAACATGATCTGTAACAGGTTGGATAAGGACAGATCTTTGTTTGGTTGCTTCTAGTGGAAATGAAAGGTGGTTGTTACCAAGTGTGTGCAGTAACTCTGGAATTGGACCAGGCCTCTGCTCCATTTAATACAGCAGAGCATTAGGACCTCTGCTAAAAAAAAGCCTGAAATTGGACCAATTTGATGGACCTCTTCATGAGAAAAAAAGCCTGTAACTGGACCAATCTATGCACATTTACATGAATATATTCACAAGTTCATGTTTAAGTGCAGCAGAATATTCAAAATTTTTTTACAGGGGATTAAACACTAGTCACTTGCTATGTCAAAAATATTCTCTTTCATGCATCATATCTTTGCTTCAATTGAAACTATGATGACTATTATTTGTAATATCTTGCATAGCTAACCAAACAAATTTGCTGATAATATTATCTCGTTATCTTTCTTTAATCTTTCTTCTTACTCGTGATCTAAACCTAAGAATGATCCTAGAAAAGCAGAAGGAACTCGGAGCTTTTAATCTGTTCTCTTGTTACATGTATATAGACCACAACAAGCTTTTCTGAATCATTATCGGCATACATATATCGCTAATTTGAATATTTATTTGTCTGTGCTCGCGAGAAAGCTCAAACCCACAATCTTCCACAAGAGAAGTGCATACCATGGTTACACACTTGTAGGTTGTGTGAACTGTGGTTGATGATCAAGAAGTTGATGAAAGAGGAAGAAGTAAATTGATGGTGGGGCCATTAGTAGGGCCTCTCTCACTCTGTTACCCTTGACCAAAGATCTATTGAGATTGTCCAACTGGGTGGACACATTTTCCCAAGCCCCAGTGCAGCAAATCTTTTGCAGTGTACTGTATTCTGGCTTATACTGTTCAAAGGTCCCCAGCCCCAGTGATGATGATTGGCCACCACCAACCCAAGAGATGAGGAGGGGCACCCATTGATTTGATTTTGATTTTTTGTCTGGTTGGAATCTCTAGTGTGTTGAGCTTTTCTGTACACAACCACTTGATATACATAGCTTGTTACCAAGCCCCCACAAGATTAATATTGGGTCATGTTCCACTAAAGGATCAGAGAGTATACCATCTTCTTTTAGAACTCGGTTCATGTGTATGAGCCACACACATATTATAAGAGATTCAATCCCGCATTAACACGTGAAAAAAAATATCTGATTTTAAGGGGACAAATATGTGTGTGTGGCTCACACACATGAACCGAACCTTCTTCTGAACCCAAGTGAGGGTGATGCATGGAAAGTATGGATATTGACACTGGTATGAAACACGTGTGACTCTGGCTTGCAAGCAAAACAAAAATGTGGTGTTGATCTCATCAACCCATGCCCTAATATTCTACTTTGTAACAAGGAAGAAGACATGCCACCCTCTCTCACTGTAACAAAAGACCCCAACTAACTGATACTTAAAAATAAAATGATTCAAACATCAAAAAGGGCTTGAGTGTTGTTGGCTGTGAGCTCCTTGAGATGTGCAGGAGATGCCAGGTGGAATCACTTAATGAATTAAACATTTATTTAAAATCATTTATATATTAATCTATTTATTAATACTATGTGCATCAAGTCAAATAATATAATTTGAGGATGAAAATCTTTTCCAACTGCTTGGTGCATGCACAAGACCACCCCCAAGTATTTGACTTCTGATTTTCAATAGTTTTTAATGTTATGCATCATAGTCAACGTTATTAAGTACATTATTTAGGCTGTTTGTTGTTCATGTACTTTCATAAATATATACATATTATGGATTATTCTGACTAAGTATTTTTGTATACTTTTATTTTGATATTGGACTTTATATATAATAAGAAAATCAAAGCTAAAATTTGGCTGCCATAATCGTGGCACACACCGATGGCTAAACTCTTGTTAACTCTCGATTAAGCAGTATAATGAGCTCTGTGTAGCCTACCTTTACATTGATGCAAAATATATAATAATATATAATAATAGCAATATTATTAATAAATTTTGAAGTCATAATGTGTAATCAAAGTATCAACCCGAAAATACAAGTCCGACGAAGTTGGCCCGCCGATCAGACCCTGAGTTTGCTTTCTAGAAGTCGGGACGGAGTTTTTGATATAGATTACACAGAGCTGGTGAAATCATTTAAAGACTCTGGAATAGCTTCGATTGTTCTCTTTGCAGGCTCATTCAGTAGTTCTATAATAAATATTAATTTATTTCTTATTGTTCCTTAACAAAGTTCATTGAGAGAGTAATAATAAGAAGATCTATGGACAATCTATTAAAGTGTGTAAGGGTTTTGTTTTTTCACTTTTTATTTATTTTTCATTTATATATAGAGAGGTAATCTCAATTTAGTGTTAAGCTGTATTTTCTCTAAAATTTAACATAGTATTAGAGCATTCACTCTTTCATCCATCTGCTCCTTTAGCCGCCGCCAAATCCTAACCATCATCTAAGAAATCCTAATCATCACCCATCTACACTGTCTTCTTTATATTTTCTTTTTCTTTCTCTTCTTCACATCAATGTGATCTGAATATAGATCTACAAAAAAAAAAAAAAAGAGTTATTGTAGTTCATGTGAACAAATATCATCACGTGTGAACAATAATCGTACTGTTCTCCTCCACATAAAATAAAAGGCTGGCCATCTCCTCCACAAAAATACAACCCTAGATATCTTCATGCTCCAAAATCTTAGTTGTCGCCAACTATCGCCTCATCTGCTGTCTTTTGCCATCAACTGCTACTATTTTTAACTTATCAGATGGTATTGTCATTTACTTCTATTGTTGCTACTGATTTCTGTTAGTGTTGTTGATTGATTCTAATCTCTATCAACTACTGCATTTTTTACTGTTGCCTAACATCTCCGTAAAGTCAAGTGCGGCTTTCTACTACTTTTCTTTTATCTCTACCGCCATTTGCGATTCCTTTTCTATTGAATTCGAGATCCTTCAAAACTTTTTTTCCTATTGAGTTTGAGAATTTTTCAAAACCTCCACTTTTACTGAGTTTGAGAATTTTACTAAACCTCCTTCTACTGAATTTGTGAAACTCTAAAATCTTAACTGTATTCAAGGAGATTCATTTTCATGCAATTTTTGCATGTTAGTGTTTTGGCTGACAATTTCAGCAGCGATTCCACAATGTAGCATCAGATTAGCAATTCAATATTTATTTTGAATAACTTTAGGGGGGGTGTTGGTTGTCAAGAGATTAAAATAGAGAACAAACTATGTAGTAGAAACTAAGGAGTCACTAGCAAACCAAATGAGAGGCCTGTTTGTTTCCCCGCAAAACGCCGCAAAACCGCAAGTCGTAAAACTCTTTTCCATTTTCAGCTGTTTGTTTCGTTGCAAAACATTTCGCAAAATACAACTCTCATTTCCCACTTGCAGTTGCTACAGTTAAATTTGTGGTCATATAAATCTCACTTTTACACTCAAATTTTCTCACTTGCAACTGCTACAGTTAATTTTGTGGTCATGTAAATTCTACTTGTAATACATTCGTAGTGTCAAAGCAGTTACTTGATAATCAATATATAATTTAATATTATTAAATATTTAATATATTTAATATTTTTAATAGTGTTTAATTTCTTACCGAATTATTTTATACTGGTATTTTTTAGTTTTTTATTATTTTTAAGATTGTTTTAATATTTACTATTTTATTATTTTAATTTAATATATAATTTAATATTGTTATTTAATACTTTATTATTTATTAATATTTACACCAATTTTCTCAATATTTTATTTAAATTTAATATTTTATTAATATAACAATAATGTGTTTTAATATAAAATTATTATATATTTAATTTATTTATTTCTTAATATAAATAATTACTTTATTAATATTATAATATACTTTAAAATTATATTAATATTTTATTATGTTAATATTGTAATAATTCATTATAATAATATCATAATAATATTTCATTATTAAATTTATAATTATATTTTACTTTGTTAATTTTATATTTTATAATATTACGATATTATTATCATAAAATTTAATATTATAATAATCTTAAGTAATTTATAATATTATAATATTATAACTATATTTTATTAATTTTCTTAAGATTTTTTTAATATTTATGTTTTATTAGTATCCTTAAAATTTTATTCAGTTTCTTTAGATTTCTAAAATTTTATAATTATTTATTTAGTTAATATTGTAGGAATATTTTACTAATTTTACTAATATTTATTAATATTATTGTTATAAATAAAATATTAAGATTATTAATTTTTTATCTCAAATTTATTAATACAATTTAATTTGTAATAGTAGATTTAATTTAATAGTATTTATAATATTTAAATTACTGCTACAGTTAATTTTGTGATCAACTTTTCCACTTACACTTTTACATTACCAACCAAACACCGTAAAACACAATATACTTTATCATTTACACTTTCACTTTATCAACCAAACACCGTAAAACACAATATACTTTTCCATTTACACTCCACTTTATCAACCAAACACCGTAAAACACAATATATTTTCTCTGCTACAGTTCATTTTTTTCATTCTCATTTTATGACTTACGACTTGCGACGTTTTGCAACGAAACAAACAGGCCCTAAAAGAAGCCTCTAACAACACATTTTTGATACAACAACAACAACAACAACTAATTAGTCTTGATATCAGTCTTTTTGCTGTCAACTCACATTCCCATGTCTGATAAATTCTAACCAGTTGCCTTTCCTTGCCACATGACGTGGGCCCCCAACTGTGCAAAACAGGGTGTTACACTGGGTGTGGTGAGAAAGTGGAGGCATTAGTGCTTTTGACCAAAAAGGGGATAACTCAAAAAGGCATTTTAGGTGATTGCCAAGAGTACAAAATATGATCCCATGTTGTACATTTTGAGAGGCTTTGATGATCACATCCTCTCCCTCAACTGGCTCATATATACTTGGCCCCAATGCAAAAGTTAAGCACACTACAAGGCTAGATCTCTCTCTATCATTTTACCCCTTTTTGAGAGCATAGGAGATTCTTGTCATAGGAAATCACCCAAAAGTATATGGGAAAAAAAGCTGACATGCCCTTTTCACACACTTTATTTTTGCTCTTGGAACCATTAAAAAGGGGAGGAACTTGTTAGTGATGGGGGCCAGCAAGATTCCCAGCTCTAATAGCTTGAGGACAAGGAATCCACTCAAAATGGTTCTAATGAGAATGGTTGTCCTCAAAACATGGTTCAATTTTTATTTTTTCCTCCTTTTATTTTCTTTTCTTTTGTTCTTTCCCTGAGTAATCCAAAAAAAATGGTCATGAACAAAGTTGAATGGGAAAAAAAAATCATTTGTTTATCTGATCACAAAAATTTTAAATATGTTTTTGAATCATTGTTCTTATTCTAAAAGTAAGAAAGGAACAAGATAAATAGTGCCTATTTTTTCCTCTTGAAATATGTCTGCGGTATATCTTGAATCAGAAAACCAACAATCTTTAGCCAGTATATCAAAATTATCGTTCTCCCTTTTTTTTTTCTGTGAATTATTACTTTAACGATAATGTTACATTATGAAACAAGTTAAGATCAAGTTAGATGTTTTGTGAAAGGAAAGAGGTTCAGAATTAATTCAAATCTTGAAGGAAAAAAAAAGAAAAAAAATATGATACTTTGAAACACCAGTGACATCTTTCGTGCTTTTCCTAAGTCATCAAAAAGTGAACTAATAAGAGGCTTTGTTAGATGTAATAACAAAAGGACAACGAAATGGAAGAGTTCACAAACTTAAAATATGAGGAATGGAAAAGAGAAATTGCCCTGCGAAAAAAGAGGAATTGTCCATATGATTTTCCTAACTTCATCCCAGAAGTCAATTTCTTCTTTCATTCTTATGAAAGAGCTTTTATATACCTAATCGGAAGACATTTTTTTCACTGTGAGCTGGTTGCATACTGTGTAGCGTCAATAAGGGCCTATTTGGTTTGATGAAAGTGAGAGGAAAAGATGCAAGTGAGAAATGAGAATGGAAAATGTTAAAATGCAATGAAAAATTGAGATTTGTGTAATTATCATTTCTGGTGTTTGGCTGTAACGTGAAACCGCAAGTAGAAAAATATATTGTATTTTTTCAGTATTTAGTTAGTAACGTGGAAGTAAAAGTGAAAAAAGTTGACACTAAAATAATATTAAATTAAATATTATTTCTGAAGTGACGTTTTTTATACTGTTATTGGACTGCGAGTAAGATTTACATGACATCAAATTAACTGTTTGAATTGTAACTTATTACAAGTGAGATTTACATGACCACAAAATTAATTGTAACATCTTGAAAGTGAGAAACTGATAATGTAAAAAGAAGGTGTAAAAGGGAAAAGATAAAAAAAAAGTTCTCTCATTTTCCGTTTCTGGTTTAAAACAAATAAGGAAAGTGGGATATGAGTTTTCCTCGCTTCCAATTTTCCTCCCACTTCCATGTATCCAAACACGTCCTAAAAGAAAAGAGAAACTCAGTGTGCGCACACAAAATTACATCCTATACATATAGCCAGTTTTGGTTAAGGGTGGAAGTGAGGAAGTGAAGAAGTGGTAATAGTTTCTTATGAAACTTGAGAATTTGTTAGTAAGTTTCTGGTGTTTGGATATTGTTGGGAAGTGTAGTTTAAAAAATGTTATGTCTTCTCGGTGTTTGGATGGTAATGTATAAGTGAAAGTGAAAAAGTTGACCACAAAGTTGACCGCAAAATAATATTAAAATAAAAATTAATTAAGAAAAATAAAAAATGGACTGTAATTAGAATATAAGTGAGATTTACATGATCAAAAAATTAACTGTTTTGTGCTACAACTTATTACAAATAAATTTACATGACCACAAAATTAACTGTAGCACCCTGAAAGTGAGAAAATGGTTGTGTAAAAGAGAAAAGAGAAAAGGAAAAATGGTTTTCTTATTTTCGGTGTTTGGATAGATAGAGAAGTGAGCAATTATACTTCCTCATTTCCTTACTTCCGCCCACTTCCTTGCAACCAAACACGCCCACAGTGAAATAGGATATTAGTATCTGTTTGAGTACTCAAAACGGTTTTCCTCTGCTCTTTCCCTGCTATTTTCTGGTGAGCAACTGACCACATCCCAGGGTTTGCAAACATGGTGTCCATGTATTAAAACTCTTAATACATTCTAACCACCAATTGAATCATCCTTGTGCAAATAGTTCATGAATAATGGCTAACCAGACCTATCATCTGCAAGCCTAAAATTATGGTTGCCTAAAGAAAAATAAAAGGAAAAGGAAAAGGAAAAGGAAATATTTCCTGCCCCCCTCCATTCATTCATAGTCACAAGACCATGGTTTCACTACTCATGTCCATCTGATATTTTTTTTCCTTTCACCCCTCCTTTTATGCCAATGAACTAATTCCACAGTGAACATTTTGAGATTGACATCTTTGGCAGCTTTAGCATAGGCAAGATTATAGACCTAAGGGGCACATGCTCCAATGCTTGCTAGAACACAACTCGGTCCCGAGTTTGAATCCCACTGCACCCGGACATCAATTAATTATTTCCAACCACCGTGACCGCTTCTGCTCATAGCGTGCAGTTGATTTACCGACAACAAAAAAAAAACATGTTGCTTGATAACCAACCTGCTCCTCCTAAAGAGGAGTGCTACCTGGCCCTCACCCTAGAGTGCTTTCTACATCTCATCCTTTAGCCATCTTCCTCAAATAAACACTTTCTTACCTTACCTTCTCATGGTTAATTTTGGATTTGCTTGCTCTCTCTTTTTTCTAGATATCCTCTCTCACGTTTGAAGAGATGACCCCTGTCTTTTCTTGCTCTTTGTTCATTATCACACAGTGGTCAATATATATTAATATCAGTCCTTGTTGTCTAGATTGCCTCTATCTTCTCTCTTTTATTCCCTTTTGGACTCTTCCTTGTTTGCCAGCTTGGCAGGGCCAAATTGCTCTTGCTTGCAAATCCACTGTATTGCTTGTTTTGCTCTTTTGAGCCTTCATCAAATTCTCATACTCCATAACTAGTGACTTGACCAAATTTATCTTTATCACATGGTGGGCCATGAGAAGAGGGAAATTTTCACCACCTCAATTAAAGAGCATATAAAGAAAACACATATACAACTTGTAGCATTGTAACAAAACTCATACAATTTGGGGGGTGTGTGTGTGTGTGACACAGTTCAGTTTTCTTATAATATTTTCTATCAAGTGAACATGAATAGGTTTCAAAATTTTCATTTCAAGAGCCACACTAGATCAACATCATTATATCATCTGCACATCAACTACCACCAACTTGATGTGGAATAGTCATCCAATGAACAATTTTCCTTGCCAAGTAACAGAACAGAGAAAGGCTGGTGATAATATAAATACTTCCCAAATACTTCTAAAACCATATGATTGACAAACAACTGGAATAAATATACCATGTGGCATGCTGACAGTCAACTTGTCATTCTTTCGCGCCTGTGAACACAAATAAATTCGAGCAGTATCAACGGGTACAGAGTAGATTATAGATACATGGACGGCAAGTATGAATCGGTGTATGGCAGGATGTGGATCGTGTACATAATTATAAAGTATATGGGAAAAAAAAATAAAAATATTTGCTTGTATTCTCAACGGGTGAGACGCTAATTCTGTCAGAAGCATACATATTTTAAGACATGGTAAGGTACAAATTTGAGATGGCTCATGGAAATTCCATGTCCCCCCTTCAGACTCTTACATCGATAATATTTATTATTACCCAATAATAAGCTAGGAGATAAGCTCAGAAACTAGAATATTGGATAGTCGAGGATATGAGATCAACTATACATCAACGTAAATTAGCATAAACTATTCAATATTTTGAATTACCAACGCCATATTTGCAAATACTAATATAGCAAGGTAAAAAGATGTAAACAATAACCAACTTCAGTATCATGCATATACAGTTAGTGTTGAAGTTTATGCCAGGAAAATGATATATAATTGCAAAATACTGTTCATGAACAATACATTATATGCAGTAATGTAAGCATTTATTCTTATAAGATTGCAAAAACTTTGAAGGACCTCTACAATCACATATCTTTATGGAACAATCTTGTGCTCTCCCAGCAGTAGACACTTGCATGTGAGCAAGCCCACAAATGCCAAGCTAAAATCTAAACTAGGACAAGGTCCAGAACCCAAACACACTTCTTTTTTGTGTTGGTTGAGGATGAGAGGAGACACACTGGGCGAGATCACAGTACATTACTCTGGATGCTAAGGCCAAGAAGAGATCTCCTACAGTACTCAGCAGGATCCTGTTTGGCCCAAGCAGTGATGGGGTTTAGCTTATGTGACTCATCTTGTAGGCATCCAAAGGCACCAACCTTATTGATGATTGGATAATGATCTAACTTGTTTTATATCTATCCTTTGATAGGCTTTATTACCACTCATTTCAAATTTTGGCAGCCATATGCATTGGTTGGTGGCATTTGAAGCTAGTCCAGGAAATGATGCACAATATAAAACTGCATATTCCAGTAAAACATAGATTCATACTAAAATACGTAATACACCGATTAATTGAGTTTGATCAGACTCAAACAGCGAACAAAATTTGAACAAAATCATTGACTAGCTAAACATGTTTGACCAGACGTTGTTCAACTAAAATTTTGCTTTAGAAAACCATCGTACCAGCCAATGACACAAATTAACCTAGGAGGTGGCGTATTGATATCAAATCCATCGTCAAATACTGTGGCTGAAATGAAACAGAGGTTCACTAAAAACTTTTACAAGGGCTCAACAATACTAAAATTTGATCTATAATCTGAGATGTAAGTTCATAATGAGGCAAGCAAAGGGAAAGAAAAATAAAACAGCTCCAATACTACTTAGAACTGCAAAAACAGAATAAAGATATAAGATTGTACATCAAACACTATAAAGCTTAAAAAATAAATCTGCTGAGCAGTATTATATTTTAATGTACGCAATCAGTAATCAGTCAGCTTATGTAATGAAATGGTATTAGAGAGAATTAAAAATGTGGAAGAATACACTTAACCAGAAAACGGGACCAATATTTGAACATTGTCATTTGGCAATTTGGTATAAACTTGTATCTTGTTTTCCCAATGGGGATAGATACAAATGGTGGGGTATGTCCAATGGTGGTACGATACCTATGTTAGATTTGTCCAGAAGGCCCAGCTGCATTATGCAGTTAATCATTCCATGATTGTATATACAATGTTTTTGTATCAACTTGATAAACAATATCATTCTGGCAAAAGGGTAAATCTAGCAGATCAGACAACTATAGATAGCACTGCTTTAATCATTTAAAGCGAGAACTGTGATCAACTCGTGTGCATTAATCAGTGTTCTAAATGGCGGCCACAGCGGCTACATCGGCCGGAAAAAATTTATCGGGGATGGGGATATATGGGATATATCGGGGATATTTTCAAAATCGGATGTCAAAATCGGACTGTAAATATACATATCTTCTTGTCTTAAATCGTATCTCAATAAGATAATATATGCATAAATTATATAAATTTACATAAAACATCATAATTATATGTTTAAGATATACTTAACTCGATAACTTGCATTAAGCTTATGAATTCATAATCACTATCCAAGTGTAGAATCTTCAAAAATATCACATTGCCACATCACTCGAATTACCCAAATATATAACCTAGAAATTGGGTGTAAAACGCTATATCGGGTCCAAATCGCCGAAATTGCGGCCGATATATCGGGTCCATGCCTATTTATCGGCGATTTGGATGAAAAACGCTATATCGGTTTGGATGTGCCAAATCATTGCGGCTAGGTGCCGTAAACGCAATATCGGCGCAATATCGAATTATATCGGGGATATTTAGAACACTGGCATTAATGAAAGACATAATCAACTTTAGTGCAACCAAGGGAAGAATAGATTAATCTCTGCTTTATATGCTTCTGGGAGCAGCTATGGCAACTTAAATGGTATTTATCAGTCTTGAATCCTACATGATTGCTGATCACTGAACATCAACAATTATAGATTTGAAAGCAGCCAAATAGCCCAACTGGAGGCAGTTCATACATACATTGAATCCCAAACCTCTAAGTCACCTAACAACTTCTTGCATAGAACAAGCCCTAACACCATCTGCAGTAGTTGCAAAAATCTGTGAAGGCTCTCCAATAGTATAATTCAGTCACAGATCACGAATGAAAAGTCTAAGCAGCACATATCATACTCTAAATCCATAAAATTTCTTCTACTATTTTGGTCAAGATTGAAGTTTCCATTTCTCTACTATAACTTGGAATTCATCTTGTTTGTGCTTTTCCGTAACCTCTACTACTTGATACATGCAGCAAAGAGTCGAATGTGTGCAGGCAAATACATCTACCATAACACAAACACAATATTCAATCAAACAGTATGGAAATACAGTTGAGGCTAATCAGCTGAAACTCTAATGGTTCCCTGGTTTCTTATCCACCATTTAAACTCTGTGCAACATTGACTTTTATTTGATGCAAGTCTATATCTGCACCAGACCCTGGGCATTAACTTTTTTCTGGCATTTCTGCCTTGGTTGCACATGGTGGGTCATCTATCAAAAGCCAAATCTATGCACACTCTCTAGCTTAGGGATGGCTAATGGGGCGGGTCGACCCGCGTCTACCCGCCCCGCCCCGCCCTGTGTGACCCGTTTGAGTCGCACAGAGCGGGTTACGGGTCAACCCGCACCCGCCCTGTTTAGGGGCGCGTCACGGGACGAATCGGGTCGGGAAAGATTTCCCCGACCCCCTTCTCTAATTTTTTTTTATGTCCAATATTATTATATGACTGTTAGAGAGGAAAATTAGTCTCAGACCCCTAGATTCGTTTTTTATTTTTTTTCAACCCTCAACAGCTCAAAAAAGAGCCGTTGTGGGTGAGAAAGAGGGTGCCACGTGGCACCCTCTTATTCACCCACAACGGCTCATTTTTTAGCCCTTGTATCCTTTTAAAAAAAAATTAAAACCCCCCTAACCTCTATAAATACCCTCCACTCTCATTCATTTTCATCTCACTTAACCTCAACCCTCTCTCTTTATTATAAATCACTCTTATTCTCTTACAATTACAAATCTCTACCAACTTCCAGTCTAGTCTAATGGAGCCCAACTGGAGTCTGGCGGTACCTCATCCGAAACCGGTGGTAGCTCTTCATCAATACACAATCCTTCATCTGCCGCACCTTACACCGATACTGGCGGTAACTCATCGTTAACATATGCCGCTTACCCCCCATACAATTATGCTCCCTAACATCCGGATTTGCTTCCTATCACAGTTCGTCAAGCTATACAATTGACTACAGTGATTTTGCACCATATGCACATGCTGCATATGCCAGTGATAGTGGTACAGATCGGCATTTTATTTCCTTCCCTCCTCAATATTCCTCATATTCTCAACTTTTAATGTCAACATCACCAATGCACGTACAATCTCTGACTCCTTTTTTTACTGAAACACAAGAACAACACGATACACAACCAGCACAGCATGATACTATAGTTCCAGAAACACAACAACCAACTAGCACAACTACTAAAGTAAGAGCCAAAACTTCTCTAGTGTGGAACCATTTCGTAGAAAAATTGTTGAAGGTAGAAGAAAGGCAGAATGTAAATATTGTCATCAACTATTTGATCATAAAGAAGGATATGGTACAGGTGTTCTTAATAAACATTATAAAAAAAGCATGCTAAAAGTCACGGTTTACCACCACAAAAAGCACAAATATTAGCTGATTCAGGCACACTCTCCACTTGAAGATATAAGCCTGAAGTAAATAAACATAAGTTAGCTGAATTTATTGTTCGAGCAGAACTTCCATTTTCTTTTACGGAATCAGATGCATTAGTTGATTATCTTAAATCTGTTTTTGCTCCTGATTATAAGAGAATTAGCAGACAAAGTATAACTAAAGAAATGAAGATTTATTTGTAAATAGAAAAAATATTTTGAAGGCTTTTTTACTAATGATGCTAGAAAATTTCATTAACTTCCGATATAATGGGAAGCTCTAAATCATATTCATTGTTTATGTGTTACTGCTCACTTTATTGATAATAACTGGATTTTACAAAAACGTATTTTATCATTTTCTAAATTTTCTGAGAAACATTCTGCTACAAATGTAGCAAATTCAATTTTTCTTACTTGTAGAAATTATGGTATAGAAAATAAAATATTTTCTATTTCTTTTGATAATGCAAGTGAAAATAGTGCTTCAATAAGACAATTGAAAACGGTATTAGATCCGATTTAAACGGTAAACTTTTTCATGCTAGATGTCTTTGCCATATATTAAATTTATGTGTACAAGATGGTCTAAAAATCTTAGACAAATATATTTATAAAGTTAAAGAAATTATTTTACATAAAAAACACAGTGGACCTAAGAGACAATCTTTTAAAAGTTATTGCTGATAATGTGGACTGAAGGAAAAACTACTCCAAGCAGATGTGAAAACTCGTTGGAATTCAAGCTACAATATGATTAAAGATTGCCTTCTTTATAAACAAGCAATTCAATTTTTACAGTAAATGAATGTTCATCTTATTATATTAGCGATGAAGAGTGGAAATTGTATGAAAATTTTTGTACTTTTCTAGAAAAATTTGACACTCTCATAAAAGCACTTTCTGGTACATATTATCCCATATGTAACTTAGTTTTTATAATCTTAATCAGATTGCTCAAGTATTTGCTGCATACAGATATGATGACAGTCTTGAAGAGGCTATACATGACATGGAAGAAAAATTTCAAAATATTTTGAAAATATGCCTTTTTTTTAATTTTACTTAGCTGCAATTATGGATCCTAGAATTAAAATAGATAATTTAAAATTTTATTATCCAATTTTATTTTATGTTTAAATTATGAACAAAATGTACATAAATTATTTTTAGAAATTAGATCTCTTTTAGAAGAAATGTACTCATTGTACATAGATGAGTTATTTCCCCTTCTTCTTGTGAATTTAGGACACCTACACCATCACAAACTTCTTTTACTAGTCTAGGTAAAAGATTATCTAATTTTAAAAGTTTACTTTCTTCTAATACTAGAAAGAAACACTCTTCAGGAGCAGGTTCATTTAATGAACTTAATTTATATTTGAACACAATGCCTGCTAAAATAAATGAAAATGATGATGAACCATGGGAAACATTTGATGTTTTGTCATGGTGGAAAGAACAGAGAAAACAATTTCCTGTTCTTTCTACCATGGCCCGAGATATACTGACACCTCTGGCCTCTACAGTAGCGTCTGAGAGCACATTTTCTGCAGGTGGTAGAGTTTTGACACCCTGGAGGAGCAAGCTTACGCCGAAACATTTGGAGATGGCTGTTTGCTTAAAGGACTGGTTCGATGCAGAAAGACGCACACAAGGAAAAGCTATTCTAGATGAAGAATTTGGACAGGACGATGATGAAGAGTAGAGAACCACCAGAGTTTTTTATGTACATTGTATGAGATGAGTACCAGAGTTTTTTATGTATATTATACGAGATGAGTTTTATGTATATTATATGTGATGAGCAGATTGGTATATGATTTTTTCATATTAATAAAATAATTTACCTTATAAAAAACTTGTAATTAGTGAATATCAATTCTATTTTTTTATAATTTTAGACAATTTTTAATTTTTTCCTTTTTTTACTATTTTTTTCCTAATTTCTTTATAACTTTAAATTTAAAAATTTAAGAAAATTCAAATTTAAAAAAATAATTAAAAATGCCGAGACGGGTCCAACCCGTCTCGGCGAATCCGGGTAAGGAATCGGGTCAGGAGACCCGATTCGTTACCCGGGTTTTCAGCCCGTCTCGTCGAATCCGTGACGAGACGGGTCCAACCCGTCTCGTCACGGATTCGTTGGGCTGACGGGACGAATCAACCCGATTCGTCCCATTAGCCAACCCTACTCTAGCTAAGACCTGGAAGAACCTGCCTCATATCATCGAAATATACATTTCAAGCAATGAGAGGTTTGCACTTTCCAGAGTCTCTAGTAGACATAAAGGAGGACCAGCTGCTTCTTTGCTTGCTAATTGTTTGGCCAAGGAATTCTCCTTAAAAAAATGATTTCCCACTCTGTTAGTGACTCGTTCAAGTAGTCCAAGCGTATAAGAAACATTTTATTTGTACTTGATGATTCAGAACATCATACCTACAAAATCCTCAGTATCTTTCACAGGACCATTTCACATTGTACAGGATTGCAGCCACCACAAAAAAATTTAAAAGGTACAATTTGGTGAAAAGTAAACCTTGTTTTTGTGCTAAGTGGCATTTCATGACTTGAAATGACAATAATAAGAATAATAATGATGCACACCTTAATTTTAATCAACTCCTACCTCCCAATTAATTTTCAAGATTTTATCACCAGCCCTCTTTCGCCACCGTTGTCTTGGCCAAGAACTAAGGACTAATCAAGGTTTTGCATCAGACTTATAGTTAAAAAAGTTCGTTGTCAATCATTTCATCTAGCTTCTCAGAGTAAGAGCTCAACTCCGAAGCTGACCCAGTTTTGATATGGAAAAATGATTTAACTGTCGATGATCATATGGCGGATGTAAAAGATGTGGTCAATCCTTTCATTTAGCATTCTCAACAACAGTTCATTCCAAAATGACCCCGTTTTGATACGAAGATGTAGCTACAAGTGATGATAATTCAAATTAATTAGATGTTATCTGCTATCCTTTTGGCCTTTACCAATGTACAGATCTTCCAAGATAAGTATCAAGACCAGAGATGAACATAACTATCCTAGATTTTTTTCATGACTTTTTAGAGTCAAGCCTAATTGCAAGTCCAACATTGCATTATTTACATAAATGAGATAAGACTGATGTACCACACAACATAGTCAATAATATATAGTATTTAACGTAAATACTGATACTTTACCTTGCATATTATCTTACTACAAGCCAAATTTGTCAAGAAAAAGAAAATTGCATACGTAGTTCTACATATTTTTTTTGTATGATCATAATCTAGATCAAGTGCTAATTGAAAAACTTCACATAATGCTAAAAAACGAGATTTGGAATCAGATTAGGTGACGTGTTCACATCAAGCTTATCCTTTTGTTTTCAGGTGAAGAAACAACGGCATAACTGTTCAGCTAGTTGGTCACTTCTCTCTGTTTTTCTGCTTATATAATACATGTAACTAGGTCATCTTTTGTCGCATGATCTGCAAAACAAACAGCTTTTATTCTAGAATTATAGAATAGTTGATATCTAGAGAGGTCTGGGAGCAGATCTTATCATCACAACGGGATGCATACAAGTGTCCTTTGTCAAGTAGCCAAGGCCCAGTGATAAGTATAGATAAATCCAAAGAAATCCCCAACAAATTGGACTGGAAAGGAATTTTAAACTTTTAATAATGACACTGTGTCATCATCAAAAACAATAATTGTTATCGCTATTATGAAAATTGCGCTATCAATCTTCATCACTTAATGAGATTTAGGCGGCACATGTCACAATTACTAAGAGATACTCACGAAACAACCTCGGACTTTGATATCATTCAGTACATTTATCACAAAACAAGAAAAAGCTTGTCATACAAGCACTTTGTGCTATGTGGAAAATATACAACCCTTCAATAGGTTCCTTCAGTTGCAAAGCTCCAGAAAATAGTCACACCTTTAATCCATATCACAGATGTAAATATATAGCAAATTCACAAAACTTATTGTGTATCAGCATTAATCTAGCCTCTAATCTACATATAGAGTTTAGCATCCCTAGCATGCACTGATTATACGATCAAAACAAATAACATGAACAACCCCAAAACACCCCACCCCATCCCAACAGCCACCGCCCACCAAAAAAAGAATCATAACAATTTGCCACGTAATGGTTTTGTCTGTATCTAAAATCTTGTCGTCTGTTCAATTGAATCTTCTGCCTGACTGACATAATGTATAGATCCTCTTATAGCCTCAAAATCTCCACTTTATTGCTAATAATCCACATATTCTGACAAAACCTTCCCAAAGAATATAATATCAGGATCGGCATGGCTGCTCAATTGACCTCGTGCTTTTGAAAACATGCAGTCTTCAGCAGATCTTCCAATTGAACTCCCAAAGATACTCTGGCTTATTCAAGTCATACTACAAATGTTAACACAAGGAAAGTCAATCCAATGGGGCTGATTTAGTGTACCTAGTCTACACCAAGATTTTAATCAGCCTAATGTTAAGCTATCACATAGTGACTGCATTAGTATTAAAAATCTACTGAAAGCTTTGGCATAGATATGATATCTGTTCGCCTCACATTTTAAGTCATGGCATCGTTGTCGTATTTTTCATTGAAGATCTTCTGAAATCTTGCCAAGGATATGATATCATGTATGTTCCATCGATTCTTCTGCTTCATTGGCTTACAGTTGGATATGTAACTACTCCTTTGCAGGTGCATGATCTTCTGGTGATCTTGTGAATCTTCTATACCATGATTTTGTTGAATAATCCACAGAACCCGGGGAACCAAATCTCACCGAATCTAATAAAAGGATGGACGAGAAGGTATCCCATTGACCTCACTTATTCATAAATAGACAGTTTTCAGAGATTCTTTATATTGCAAAGATCCTGAAATAGTCAACAATCCAAACCACAGTATGAATGTAGATGTGTTCCACTGGGATCTTCTGCATGGCTTATGTACAGTTATTGAATACGTGACTATATCTGGAGGAACACAGTGTATGCTCATGAATCCTTGTATATGTGGTTCACAGTCTCTGAGGCTAAATCCCAACTGATACAAGACATAGGATCAACTGAACTCTCAAAGATCATTTGGCTTATTCAAGTCATGCCATATGTAAGCTATGAAAGGTCTCATTCAATCAATCCATTGCGAGTGATTTAGCAACTCTAATCTACACCAGGAATTTGAACAGCCCTAACACTTTCAGATTATAATACATGGAAGGGGGGAAATCTACCTGCACTTGTCCAGAAGTGACAATTTGTTCCCTCAACATTATAGCCATCATAATAGCGGTTGTATTTGAATCGAAGATCTTTTGAAAGCTTGGATGGATGTGATTTGCTTCCTCCACATTTTAAAAGTCATCGCACATAATCTACATTTGTATTGAAGATCTTCTAAAATCTTACCAAGATACGATGTCATGCATATTCAAACAAGTCTTCTGTTTGGGGTGACTTGCTATTGGATATGTAAGCAATCCCGGACGAGGGCATGATCTTGCGATGATCTTCTAACCATGATTTTCTTGAATACTCCACAGATGCTGAGGACCAAATCTAACAGAATCTAATACCAGGAGGAGTAAGAAGCTATCTCATTGACAAATATCTACCAGCACTTGTCCAGAAGTGACAATTCGTTCCCTCAACAATATAGCCATCATAATAGTGATTGCATTTGAATTGAGTTCTTTGGAAAGCTTGGATGGATGTGATTTGCTACCTGCACATGTTAAAATTCATCGCACATAATCTGCATTTGTATTGACGGTCTTCTAAAATTACCAAGATACAATGTCATGCATATTCAAACAAGTCTTCTGTTGGGGTGACTTCCTATTGGATATGTAAGCAACCCGGATGAGGGCATGATCTTGCGATCTTGAGGATCTTCTAACCATGATTTTCTTGAATACTCGACAGATGCTGAAGACCAAATCTAACGGAATCCAATACCAGGATGAGTAAGAATCTATCTCATTGACCTCATGAACTTGAAAATAGACAGTTTTCAGCAGATTCCTTCTATTGCAAAGATCCTGAAGATAGTCAAACAACCCAAGCGACAGTATGAATGTAGATTTGTGTTCTGTTGGGATCTTCTACATGCTTACAAATTGTTATTGTATGCATGAAATTTTATCTGGAGGGATTCTGTATATGCTTATGAATCCTTGTAAGTCCAGATTTTGCCATATGTGGTTCGCTGAGCCAAGTCTGAAATAACCTTCAAGAGATGCCTACAACCACGAACAGTAGAATCACTCAAACCACAGTACAAATGTACAATTAGCAAAACTTAGCAACCTATTTCAAAGTTGATTATAGCATTTTTGGATTATCTTAATTGTCAAACTAAAAACCAACCACCCAGCGACTGCAAGTGACAACATCATCTTCCTTGAAACCTACAAGAAGTAATCACATGGTGAAAAATATTCTTGATGCCTAACAAGGGCGTGACTTCTTCTACATTCCATTGAATCTTTGCTTCGCAGATGTACTGATGTTAGAAATGTGAAGTATACCAAGAAGAAACAGCTTCTTCTAGGATAAACCTAGAACTATACAGGTACAACTTCTAGGCTTCCTATAAATCCTTGTAAATCATGATTTTATTGGAAATTACCACAGATCTTAAAAGTAAATTCCTGAACACACACATCCCGACTGCAGCATGAACATGGAAGAAGCTCTCGAAGCAAGGACAACGAAAGGCGAAAACAAAAAAAACCCCAAACACATTGACACAGTGGCATACATGCATACTCAAAGTTTAAGCTAAACTTTAAACTTTCTCTTGTTATTTTAAAAGTCAAATGTAATCAAGAAAATCAGTAGAATACTATCTAAGAGAATTTTCGTGCACATAAAAGTCATTCCTGACCTGATCAAGCATTTATGATTTGCATTTGAAGGAGTTACTAGCATATATATGAGCTACTTCTTGTTAGCCAACAATACCATATAATGTTCCTTTTATTCTCTACTATATTTTTTTCTCTTTTAAAGAACCCACAATACTAGATACTTTCTCCTCAATATTACATTAAACACGACAAGATTCACATGTGTGCATCTTCAATAACATTCTCATCCATCCTCAAAGCAAGATCTCATTGCCTCCTAACATTTCAAATAATTTTTTTTTCCAATTTGACATCCCATTTGACAGAAATGCTCTGCTGATTCTAAAGTCCGAAGAAATCTACCACCAATCCACAAACCACTACCAGAGACTGCAGATCAAACCATAATCACTCCCACATGCATTCCGAACTTCAGGAACTAGTCCAAGATAATATATGTTATACACTGTACATTGCCTTGTCAATCTGCAGATTTTTTTTTTTATAATTTATTACACTTAAAATTCTATGAATACACACTCAATTCCCACAAATCTGTATTTTTACATATCTACTCATTCCATCAAGCATCATTTGTCTCTATTTTTTGTATGTAACTGTAACGGTAACCTGAGAGCTAGGTTTCACGATAACATTCACCTCGCTGAAAACTGTGTTATTGAAACAGTCGCATTGGAAGTGGAAGATGAACCCGTGGAGGTGGACGTATCCCCGCGAACCCTGTTTGAGGCATCTATGAAGGTCGGCCCCATGGGATAGAGCATGGGCCCAACTCTAATCAAAAGCAAAACTACAACCTCAGACATGGTAGGCCTTGCAGCCACTGTAAACTAAGTGCAAGGTAGAGCTATTTCAATCACTCTCCACTTCCTCTGGATTGTATTCATCACGATCCAAGGATTCATCTACTAACCTCGTCAACTAACCATTCTCATATAATTTCCATGCCTGTTCACCCAACAAAGAAGAGGAAAAGAAAGTTCAAGTGTGCACGAATCATTGTTAGACATTTTACTTTATATCTTAACGGGTGAATAAAGTAGGCTGTCTAAAACCGGAATGGAAATAAAGATCAAGTATCAAACTACTAAAGGATTAGATTGAAACATCAGGTTAACAAATCATTAAGTATGCAGCAAAATTTGAAATGAATTCTGGTTTTCAGCCAGCAACAAAAAGCACAAGCTTGTTGACATGGACATGAAGGCAGGATCTAAAAATGACATAGAGAGGAAAGAGAGAAGAATATTGGAAAAGGTTGTTACATATTACAGGCAGTGGGATATTTAAGGAAAGAGAAACTGGTGAATGAAAAAATTATTTCACTTTGTTCAATGCAAGCGGAAATAGTTCCCATCTGTTCTGCAAACTAACAACCAGAACGGTTTCGTAATAGCAGACCAATACCATGAGTTGAAGAAAAACAAAGTCAGGGCAGACTATGCAATGCTTTTCCAATAAAATCTTGAATGCTCCGGAAAAAATAGGTAAAGATAAGCAGTCGTCTCAACCAGGTTGGTAAGCCCACCCATGCTAAGGTACTTAAGCAAATAAAACATCCTACCCTAAACTGAAAAACTACTAACTTAATCAATAATATCCTAATAAAATGAACCAAATTCAAACCCGACCAAGCCAGGACTGCATTAGTTGCTTCCACTACTTCTTGATTCGTCTACAAGTCCTATCTCATTGCATCTTTTTTCATACCAGATTGTTGAATCTCGACTGTATCTAATGGTGAATTATAATGAGTGTGAATCTGAAGATTGGAAGATGATGAAGTTCATCTTATCCTTCCTCTTATTGTTGTGCGCGGGACAACAACCTCTTCGAGGAATCCACCAACCAGGCGGAGACTGATGCAGCCGGAGATGTAACCAACACGACAAGAACAGAGAACAATAGAGAAAAGCAATCAACACAGTATTTAACGAGGTTCGGCAACGTGCCTACGTTCTCGAGGCAAGGGAGAGAAATTTATTGATTCAACAATCAATACAAACTAATACAGAGGGATACTTGAGGGAACTTTCAGAGATACAATATATAAGGGCTCTATCCCTTATTTATAGCCACAAAGTCCCAGGGTTTTAGGAAACCCCGATTGGATTCGATCCCAACCAGAATAGGAATCCGAATCTAGAAAGGAAAGCCAAAACGCGTCTGTCAGTCGACTGGCCGGTCGACCGGCCCTCGTCCACAGTCGACCGCCCGGTCAACCGGACCCAACAGAGAGCAGCCTTGCTTTCAGTCGGTCGACCGGGATACTCCTGTGCATGTTGTGCACACGGTCGCCGGGAGGTTGACCGGCCTTCTCCACCGGCGACCGGGTGCTTTTCCTGGCCTGCTTCAATGCACCGTTCGCTTCCTTTGATTTCCGATCTCTGTGCTATCTGCCTCTATCTCCTCTCCCCCTACAATTCTCCACCTCGGTGAAGATTTCTCAAATCTGAGCCGAACTCCAAGTAACTCCAATATGTCACTTGGCAAAATCGACACACGATCTGCTTATGCACTCCGAACGAAATTGACACACGACCTCAGCAAAATCGACACACGATCTCGGCTTGTGCACTCCGAACGAAATCGACATATGATCTCGGCGAAATGGACACACGATCTCGACTTGGCCAACAGACGAAACATGTTCCTTCAAACGAATTGCTAGCATACGTACAATTAATTTTCACTGATCTCAATAGATCCAAACTGAGTTTGTCGTTGCCACCTGCAACTCTTATCAAACTCCAATATCAATTGTTGGCTTCCAACTTCAGCCCATCTATCCAACTAGAATGCACCATACATGCGCTCCCATCACTTCACCTTAGGAGAAATACCATATGAGCCGATCAACGAACGTGTCTCTCGCTCAGCAACTTCATGGCCTCATGAAGAACTCATCATGAGCCAACACTGACTCTCCAATTGACTGGCTCTCTCCAGTCTACATGTGTTCAGCTGACGGTCCAACCAAGTCCGAGTAGAGCACACCGAACACCATTATCGGCTTCAACAAACTGGATGCACACCCCCTTATGTAAGCTTAACCATCTTCTCAGCAGAAGATCAACTGTTCATCGAGATCACAACGCTCTACCTCTACATGAAGTCCAACTCTCCACCTCTACGTGAAGTCCCAATCAGCTTCTCGAGAACCCAAATAACTTCATATAGGTTGCATCACCAAATGAGACTGCGCCTTTACGGCTACCTACGTACCTTGCCCAAAGGATCAAGCCAACCGTAGTTCATTGAAATGAGCTCCATCAAGCTCAAACACCTGTACCTGAATCTTCAGCAGCGAACCTATCTGGCTGAGTCATATGAACCTCCTCACTACCGTCATGGAGAACAACGACCTTCAAGTTAAGCTTGTTGCGGTCACAAGCTTGAGATTCATGCTTTTTCACCCACATACATGGTTTTACCTTGGTTCCAATGGCTGCAAACAATTCCACATTTTCATCAATGTCTTCAACCTATTCAGTATCAACCCTGGCTACATGATCTCCACCCGGTATCACATCTGGTGAAGTCTTCACTGATACCGAACCAACTAGAGATGGTGGAGTAGCATCAACCCCCATCCGGTGAAGTCTTCACTAATACCGAACCAACTGGAGATAGTAGAGTAATCAACCCCCAGCAAGGAACGGTTTACCTCTTTAGCCAACCCATGTATACCTTCTGTGAAGTGAATGCCAATACCAGTGTTCTGGCCAAATCGTAGGAATTGGTCCATATATCATTCAACATTACCAATCTGTAGCTCCTTGATCTTCCTACCTGTCTGTTTCTCCATTCTTCCTTTCCACTTCACCAACATATCTAGGGGTTCACACCTTTATCTCATGGGATATATCCAACAATGCCTAGATAAATTATCAATAAAAAAGACAAAGTACCTGTGACCTCCAAGTAATGCAGTCTTAGCAGGTCCCCAAACGGTTACATGAACACGATCAAGAAAACCTTCAGAGCGGTGAGTACTGGTGTTGAATGTCACCTTCTTCTTATCCAGAACGCTGTGTTCACCCATCAAGTTGCAGGTAGCAGCACCTTCTAATGATCCCTGCTTTGCAGGAGCTTGCAAAGACTTTTCACCTCCATATCTGAACTTCATCTGCTAGACCTGTGTGCAATCAGCATCTGAAGAGATAGAAATCTCCACCTGACCTGTAATTGTACTACCCTTCAAGTAGTAGAGATTGTTTCAGAGGACGCCCTTCATCACCACCATTGAGCCTTTGATCATCTTGAGAACATCTCGTATAGATATCACAAGACCAATGCTTCCAAAGCGCCAACAGAGATAAGATTTCTTTTGAGTTGAGGTACATACCTCACCTCCTTCAGTTCTCGTACTATCCCATCAAATATCTTGATACGGACTGTACCCACCCCTTCCACATTACACGGATGATCATCACCCATGACCGTGAAGCATCCAACTTCTCAAAGCTAGAAAATCAGGCCCTGTTCGGGCACACATAATGGCTAGCTCCAGTATCTAAGATCCACTCAGTATTATCTGAGTAATCAACAGTAGTAGTAACAGAGAGAGAAAATACCGATGAGTCTCAGTCTGATCCATCCGCCTATGCGAGATTCGCCTCGGTCATCAGCTCTTTCTTACCTTTGGCCTTCGGACAGTCAACCTTCCAGTGCCCTAACTCCTTACATAAGGCGCATTGATTCCTCTTCAGATCTCTGAAGCCTGATATGGACTTCGATCTTCCTGATCATCTCTTCCCTTCCTATTGGAACTTCTGCCTCTTACCGCCAATGCATCTGCTGTTGTAACAGTTTGTCCTGTCTCCTTACTTCATAACTCACAAGAGCAGCAGACACCTCATTGTAGTTAAGAAATTTTCTTCCATTGATCAATGTAAGAGTAAAGGTCTCATACTCTTCTTGAGGAAGAGAATTCAATAAATTACCGTCTTATCCTCTTCATCGATCTCCACATCCACATTAATTAGATCTGTAAGAAGCTTTGTGTAGCTATTCATGTGTTCGTTGATGGAGCATCCTCTCTGCATCTGTAAATGATAAAGCTTACTCTTCAACTGCAACCCGATTCGATGCTTTTCGTCAGATACTTCTTCTCCAGGATCTCCTACAGCTGCCTTGCAGATGTTTTATGCAACACATGATACTTGATGTCTTGTGTCCAACAAGATCTGACTAAGCCACACGCCATACGTTCATCTTGTCCCAATCTTATTCAGTTGTTAATGCGTGTTTCTTCTCCAACCGTAAAGTGTCTTCGAGGTTTAATGTCGTCAGCGTATCCATCACCTCACACCTTCACATATCGAAGTTGTTCTTGCCGTCGAACTTCACCACATCAATCCTCAACAGATGTGAATTTACGGATTTTCCCAACGATGTACCTTCTCCAGCCATCTTCTCAACTGATTCCTCAAAACAATGTGGAAACAAACGGAGTTAGATAAAACAAACTAGATAAAGATAGTATGTTTATCTCCACGCGAAACCCTCGAAGAGTTTCCGAAACAATGTACTCCTCCAAATCGATTCCTCGAGCAATCTACACGCTGTTTTGAGATCGACACACGATCCGACAAAGTCTCAATGCTGCTCCGAAATCGATACACGATCTCCGCCAAACATCAACTAATGCCTTCGGAATCAACACACAATCTCACGACGAACCTGGGTTACTCTGATACCACTTGTTGTGCGCAGGACAACCTCTTCGAGGAATCCACCAACCAGGCGGAGACTGATGCAGCCGGAGATGTAACCAACACGACAAGAACAGAGAATAATAGAGAAAAGCAATCAACACAGTATTTAACGAGGTTCAGCAACGTGCCTACATCCTCGGGGCAAGGGAGAGATTTTATTGATTCAACAATTAATACAAACTAATACAGAGGGATACTTAAGGGAACTTTCAGGGATACAATACATGAGGGCTCTAGCCCTTATAGCCGCAGATTCCCAGGGTTTTAGGAAACCCCGATTGGATTCGATCCCAACCAGAAAAGGAATTTGAATCTAGAAAGGAAAGTCAAAACGCGTCTGCCGGTCGACCAGACCCAACAGAGAGCAGCCTTGCTTTCAGTCGGTCGACCGCTCTTTAGCCACGGTAGACCGTGCGGTCGACCGGGATACTCCTGTGCATGTTGTGCACACCGGTCGACCGGGAGGTCGACCGGTCTTCTCCACCGGTCGACCAGGCGGTCGACCGGGTGCTTTCGTGGCCTGCTTCAATGCACCGTTCGCTCCCTTTGATTTCCGATCTCTACGCTATCTGCCTCTCTCTCTCCTCTATCTCCTCTCTCCCTACACTTATCTCTTTCTTTAAGATGGGTTATCTAACTTATGCTTCGTCTTAATCCTGACACCTTAACCCATTACCAAACAGGGTCCAAGGAATAGACGACAACAATGAAGAGAGAGTGAGAACCGTATTAGATGGTTGGAAGTTGCTAGTCAGCAGCTACCTATGAAAAGAAGGCTGCAGCAACATAGTTAGCAATCATGTACAGGAGGCTACAATTAGTCAATAATAAACATGAATGAAATACCAAAGGAATTCAGCAATATGGTGAATACTCAACAACAGGTACTTAACAATTACTAGGTGGAAAGGGATAACAAAGGGACTTAGCAATAAGAAGAAAAAGGCAGTATAACATAAAGGATAGTAATAATGTAAGTTGAACACTCAACCAAAGAACTGCAAAGGAAAAGGTTTAAGATAATTGTCAGTTGACGAAGATGAGAGAAAAGGTAGGAGTAGCTAATGTTGTGAATTAAGGGGCGCCCCACGACCAGATCGACTGGGGCGGCGCAGCGGAAACGAACCACATGATGTACTAAGGCAACCTAAAAAAGAGAAGATATTCAAAAGTAGATAAAAAGCCAACAAATAATATAACATGATTCCACCGATCAAACAGATCATGTGTACGCCCACGGGAGAAGGGGGAGAAACTTTATTAAAACTTTAAGAGAGTACAAGAAGAATTATTTACACCTCACGCTGAGAAGATTATAAGCCCTTGATGGCCGCCAAGGACAGCGAACCCTTATCGCTAAGCTTCTCTTACGAATTTCTCACCTAGATGAATTACATCCTTAGGAATTACAAATTCATTGAGATTCTCTAGAAATACACTGAAGGTATTCACGTCATAATCCTAAACAAACTCTGTCAATACGAACAATCATCGCCTTAGAATAAAAAAAACTCGAATCCAACTCGGACTCAAAACAGAACCGAAAAAAGAACCTGTCAGATCCGACATTAGTCGACCTTCACGACGTATTCACGTCATAATCCTAACAATCTCCCCCTTGACTTGAATATGTCCAAGTCCGAAAATAACCACCATGCTCCATGTGCTCGCATCCACGCACAATTGAATAAAACTTGACTTCATCTCCATCTCACTCCCTCTTCTCCATAACCCCTTTAGGTCGAATAAGTTCATGCCCAACCTAAACTTTATCACCCAACGATATCCTTAATCCACACAGGATTTATGAGATTTTACTCCACCACAAGAGTAACGATCTGGACTATCTTGTTGAGCGTCTAGTCCCAATCTCTCTTTGGGGTACAACTAAACATTCGAGCTCGAAATCATCATAGTCTCTGATTGTTCCACAACCATCCTTTCTGAAGCCAAGGATAATTGCAATCTACCAACTGTAACTTTTGAATTTTGTAACATACACATATTGCTGACACGTTCGGCCTAAAACTTCACATGGGCCTCTTTGGAGACTTCCATATGATCACATTTAGAACTGAAACTGAAACTGAACCCTTCCCCTTATAGAGCTCCAAGAGAGATGAGATTGTACCTTAATTCGGGAACGTGACCAACGCCTTGAAGAGTAGTGATGCATCCATCTGAGACCGAAACTGGATTGCTCTTTGCTAATCACCCTACTTGTAGCAGAATTCCCATGAAGACTTCTCCCCCTTGAACCGAAGTGTATGAAAAGAACATCTTCCTAGTGGAACTGATGTGCTGTGAACATTCAGAGTCAATAATCCATCTTTGTTACCAACTGATCTGTCTGTAACAGATAGAACGTCGCAGTATTTATCATCTTCTCCAATCAATTCAGCGACATTAGCATCTAATTTTTTCTTCTTTCGAAGTCAACAATCAGCTATAATGTGCCCCTTCTTGTGACAATAGTTGCACGTCAAATTCTTATGCTTTGAATTACCCGTGAAACTTTCATTATTACTCTTCTCCCTTGAATAATGAACTTGCCCGGAATCATCATGATGAGACTCACCCGTCAACTGGGTGTCAATTTTGTCCCTATTGAGCAGATGTTCCTTGACCTCATTGACCTTGATTGTTGACTTGCCTCCATAAATGATAACTTCCCTGAAGCTCTTATATGAAGAAGATAAAGAACACAGTAATAAAAGTGTTTGATCCTCATCTTCTATCTTAATCTCTATTTTATCTAAATCATTGAAAATAGAGGAAAATTCTGCAATGTGAGACTTGATAGTTGTACCTTCATGTATGCGAAGAAGAAAGAGGCATTTCAGAATCAACCGATTCTCCAACAACTTCTTCAGATAGTGGTCTTGAAGTCGCTCCCACAACGAAGATGTTTTCTCCGTAAAAAACTCATCCAACACTTCGTCTGCCAAATAAAGCTGAATAGCCGTCAAGGCTTTCTCATTCAACTCATGCCAAGTTTCTTCCTTCATCTATTGAGGCGTTTTCTCCCTCCCGAGTAGTGCTTTCTTCAACCCGCTCTGGGTAAGGATGGTGTTCATCCTACTGAAATTAATGACGCCATCAAACTTTTGAATATCGAACTTAATCGCAAACATTTTCATGTTACTTGCTCTGATACCAATTGTTGTGAATTCAGGGGCAACCCCACGACCGGATCGACTAGGGCGGCGTAACGGAAAAGAACCACAAGATCTACTAGACAACGTAAAGAAGAGAAGATATTTCAAAATAGATAGAAAGCCAACAAATAATATAACGTGGTTCCATCGATCAAATAGATCTGTGTACATCCACGGAAGAAGGGGAGAAACTTCATTAAAACTTTGAGAGAGTACAATAAGAATTACTTACACCTCACGCTGAGAAGTTACAAGCCCTTGATGGCCGTCAAGAACAACGAACCCTTGTGGCTAAGCTTCTCTTACGAATTTCTCACCTAGATGAATTACACCCTTAGGAATTACAAATTCATTGGGATTCTCTGGAATACATTGAAGGCCACCTCCAAGGAGTTATTTATAAACATAGAACTCTCCTAATCCTAAACAAACTCCATGAATACGAACAATCACCGCCTCAGAATAAAAAAACTCAAATCCAACTCGGACTGAAAACAGATCCAGAAAAGAAAACTACCAGATCCGACATTAGTTCACCTTCACGACGTATTCATGTTATAATCCTTACAGCTAAAGAGGGGAGGCAATTAGATCATAATATGCAAGCACTAAACAGAGAATCGGAGCCAAATGGTGATAGTCATATTACTCATGAGATTCAACAAAAGAAAAAGAAAAAAGAAAAATGTCGCAGATGCAGCAGTAAGTATGCTTGGAGGGCAAGGTAAAACTTGAGCACCATAAAACCCAAAGTGATGATAAGATGGTGGGACACACAGATAATTGATGATAAGAGATTAAGACCAATAGGGAGAAATAACGACTCTGCAGTAAAATTGAAACATAGAATAAACAATGAAAGAGATGAAAGGCGAGGACAAAGAAGATTGACAAAACAGAGGTAATACACACACAACATTAAAATAATACTCAAGCCAGTATTGAGAAGTGCAATCTAAAGAAAACCTTGTATTTGACGATAAGAAAATACTCAATCCAGCATTAATTCTTATTGGACAAGATTCATAACTGCCTATATCCAGCATGCTTAGGCATGTTATTCCCGGATCAGCAGCATGGCAGCACGGGCATGACGCAACATTGAACATGAGGATAACATCATGGGTGGTGATGATTCTAAGTGTTGATGGTCTATCATCGATCAAAAACAGAAAAACACCGAGTTGAAAACTTGGCAGCGAAAACGGAAGCGTAAAAGATCTATCACTAGTAAGTAATTGAAACTAAATTACCACACAATCAAAATATATCAGATTTAACGTGGTTCGACAATGTGCCTACGTCCACGGGGAGGAGGGGAGAAATCTTTATTGAAAATAAAGAAGAAATATAAGAGCTACAGGAAGATCTCTCTCTCTCACAACTCTCAATGGTGAAAAACTGAAATTCTCTTAAATTCTTGACACACATTCAAAAGGTCACCCCAAGGGTTTATATAAGCACCTAAGATGATCCTAATTCAATACAAACTCTAACAACTAAATCAGCACCGCATCAGAGAAATAGGAAACACAGATCCAAACCAAAACATGAAACAAAACATATTAGAAAACTGTCAAAACCCGTATTAGTCGATTAGGGTAAATCATTAGTTGTGACTAATACCAAGTATCAGTCGACTATACCCAGAATCTAGTCGACTACTGTAATGTAATTTGAGAATTCAACTTTCTGTTGCAAGACTTAGTCGACTATACCAAAGTATCAGTCGACTAGCCCAAGACTTAGTCGACTAATAAGACCTATTAGTCGACTAATAACATGCACAATGCCTGTACATGTTCGTGCTTGATTTGTGAAGCTTGTAACATCTCTACCTGAATCTGAATTCTTCTCTTATGAATATGAGGCACTCCAAATGCTAACAATTTTCACCTTGACTCATGTTCATTGAGTCTCTCCATAGAAATTAGCATCTACTTCATTCGCCTTGCTTTCTCCCTCATTTTGTGACACATGGCTCCCTCCCAAGATCTCGTTCGCACTTTACTTTTGGAGAACTTTGATGAACTTCAGAGATGCTCTGAACTTCTCTACTGAGATGGTCTTCGTCATCATATCCGCTGGATTCTTCTTCGTGCTGATTTTTACCAAATCGATCACCTTATCATCCCGACCTACTGACGTATCTTGTGATACCTCACATAAATGTGCTTCGTCTGCTTGCGATACATGTAATCTTTAGCGAGATGAATCGCATTCTGAGTGTCACAATGAACCCGAACTGAATCATGTATGATACTAAACGTCTCAACCAATCCTCTCAACTACAAAACTTCCTTCGATGCCTCAATTGCAGCCACATACTCCGTCTCTGTCATTGAAAGGGCAACTGTATCTTGTAACTCTGCCTTCCAACTAATGACGTGCTCAGCTGTTGGGAACACATAGCCCGTCATAAATCTTCGCTGATCAAGATTTTCAGTATAATCTGCATCAACATAGCCTTGTAATACCCTAAGCTTCCTCTTTTTAATCTCTAAAACACCAAGCATAGTCTCGCAGTTCCTCGCAATATCGTAGCACCCGCTTCACAATTCCCAATATTGCTTTTTTGGATTTGACATGAACCGACTTATTATACTAACTGCATAAGCTAAGTCAGGCCTAGTACAGACCATAACATATATGAGTGTTCCCACCGCACTAGCATATGGTACTCGAGACATCTTCTCCTCCTTTTTCGGTGATTGTGGACACTGCTTGGAGAATAATTTGAAGTGACCTGCCAAAAGAGTAGTGATTGGTTTACTTCTGCCATGTTGAATCTCTCTAACACGTTGAGAACATAGTTCACATGAGATAGCCAAAGTCTGCCTAAGCCTCTGTTTCGAATGATCTTCATATCTAAAGATCTTGGTTTCTCCCAAATCCTTCATGTTAAATTCTTTCTTGAGCTGAGCTTTAAGCTTCTGAATATGTGTCTATTTTTCGCAGCAATCAGCATATCATCCACATATAACAACAAATATATCAGATCATCACTTGCTTAAAATAGACATAACAATCATACTCACATCGGTTGTATCTAGCCTTGATCATGAAAGAGTCGAACTGTTTTGTACCACCACCTAGGAGATTACTTAAGTCCATAAAGGGACTTATTTAGAAGACACCTTATTTTCTTTACCTTCCTGAATATAACCTTCATGTTGTTTCGTGTATATCTTCTCCAGTTCATCATGCAGAAACGCTGTTTTGACATCCATCTGCTCAACTCTAGATCAAATAACAACTTTCGCCAATAACATTCGAATAGATGCATTACTTGACTACAGGAGAAAAGATCTCATTGTAGTCAATACTCTCCTTCTGAGCATATCCTTCGGTAATCTTGTTTATACTGCTCATTGTCCTTCTTGCAAAAATACCCATCTGCATCTTATTGGCTTGGAATCATTAGAATATCGACTAATGTTCATGTTTGGTTTTATTTAAAAACTCCATCTCTTGCTCCATAGCTGTAATCCACTTGTAATGGTCATCTGCCTCGATCGCTTCTATGTAACTGTCAAGCTTTCATGTTTCTGTTACTAATGCGAAAGAGACATGATCATCTTTCCAACCATACCTTATTGGAGGCACCATAACTCTGA